>MJUU01037392.1:47840-149547 GCA_002080025.1 Modiolus philippinarum | reverse complement strand
ATGAAGGAATATGGAGTAAATGTACATGATGAATGAAAGGATATAGAGTAAATGCACATGAGACAGGGTCTCTACAAATACATGGTAAAAACAAGCAAAGGAACAACGCTTTTATTGTTGTTCTTCATCTTGAAGTCACCATGAGGCCTTCAACAATGAGCTTTGCTCATACCTCATAGTAAGTTCAAGACGGCCCCTAGTCACCATGAGACCTTCAACGATCTATTGAAAAGTTGTGGTGTTTTCTGTATGGTTTGAATACCAAGTTTCATATTTCAAGATTGCTTTTTATCCCCGCACTTTTCTGAAGAAAATGCGGGGATATTGTTTTGGTCCCGTCCGCTGTCCGTCTGTCCGTTAGATGGACCTTGTCATTAGAACTCCTCGCTCATTTTTGGATTTATTGTTTAAATTTTGTTATAGAATTGTTGCATATATGCTGCAGATGCGCAATAAGCTTTCGGCTTGTTGATATTGGTCTTGGTGCAAACAAGAGGCCCCAAGATGTCTATTTTATATATGTGAGCTTGTCAGTAGAACTCCTACATTTTTGGATTTAGTGTTTTAATTTTGTTATAGAATTGTTGCATTTATGCTGCAGATGCGCAATAAGCTTTCGGATTTTTGATATTGGTCTTTGTGCAAAAAAGAGGCCCCAAGATGTCTATTTTGACAACTGTGGGCTTTTCAGTGGAACTCCTCCTTCGTTTTTGGGTTTAGTTTTTTAATTTTGTGATAGAATTGTTGCATATAGTCTGCAGATGTGCAATTAAGTTTCAGAATTTTGATTCCGGTTCCGACTTTGGTAAATTTCCTGAAAGTCTCAAAGACCACTTATTTCTTGGAATTCTACCTAGCAACCATACATGTAGTAATTTGTTCAATTAGGACTAACATTTTCACCAATTGAATTTCAAAAATATTTGATTCCAATGTGGTAAATTTCCTGAAAGTTTCAAAGACCACTTATTTTTGGAATTCTACCTAGCAACCATACTGTTAGGATTTGTTTCTATTGGGGCAAACATTTTTACCAATTGGTTTTCAAAAATGTTTGATTCCAATTTTGGTAAATTTCCTGAAAGTGTCTAAGACCACTTATTTTTTGGAATTCTACCTAGTAACCATGCTGTTAGGATTTGTTTCTATTAGGGCAATCATTTTCACCAATTGGATCTACAAAATAGTTGATTCCAAATTCGGTAAACTTCCTGAAAGTGTCTTTTGGAACTCGACCTAGTAACAATAGCGTTGGGATTTGTTTCGATTACTTTCTTAGTAAAAATAGTGACTATCAATAATTTGATTTTAAAAATGTTGAGGAAAATTACCCCAAGGGTCTATTACGACTGTTTTCTGTGTCAAACAGGTGAGTGCGGGGATGGCCATCTTTTCTGATGGCATCACTTCTAGTTGTTTTTGNTTTTTTTTTTTTTTTTTTTGGTTTGTTTTTTTTGGGGGGGCACTTTTTATCACTAAAACAGAAAATTGTTGAATTAATTGTATCGTATTATATTTCTTTCAAAATGAGGACTTAGTAAAAGTAAAGATTTAAATGGTACTTTCTTAATTAAAAAAAGATTATGCATGATTTCTACGTTACTGCTACGTAAAAAACTGCCTCGGAGTGAAACTGATTCTCGAAAAACATTAGTTAGATCTTCAAAGGATACGTCTTCTAACAATATGATAAAATATCATGTATAATCATGTGGCCTTTAACTATAAAAAAGTATTGAGCCCACGAACACTGTAGTTTTTGAAGTTCCAAATAAGAAAGGTTCCTGTGTTATCATGTTCTATCAAAATTACACGATGTAATCGGACTAAAATGTTGGGTACTTATAACAACAAGCATTTATGAATTTCCACTATTTGCTTCTGAAAAGACTACTATCGATCTCTGATGATACTTTACTTACTATGAAAAAATTCCTACGTGACCGCTTCCTACTTTACAAAATGACACAAGTGAAAACATTTTTCTTAATTTACTTCTGAAACGAAGTTTGCAAGAACTTTCATCATTTCCAAGGCAAATATGTGATGAAATATAATTTATTGTCTAGATATACCATCGGATGAAATAAATGATTCCTACGTTACTCAATCAGCTATGTTTATATCTGAGCAATCATTTCGTAAAAAAAAAAACTAGCAATTCATAAATTGTTTTTTTTTTTAGTTTCCTTTTTTTATCATTTGCCGACCACGCCAACCAAATGCAAGCTTTAAATGAGTTCACCAAAGAGCTAGCACAAACTACACAGACTCTCATTGGACATAGTTATCTCCGTGAACGCCTTATAAATCAAGGCTTCTAAAAATTCCCTCTCGAACTTCTTAAATAAATATATTGTATCTGTCCCTTGTGGAAACATTTGAAGTTTCGGTCTGACCTCTGATTCAAGATTATTTTTTACCTAGTACTGGGATGATCATTTCTTTCAACTTTCTACGACCTTTCAATAGCAATTGCTGTTGAGTTTCTAACTGACACTACCACAATGGAGGGGAGGTTTGGCATGCCTAACAACCGGTTTAACCCAACATTTCTTTTGGAATGCCTGTTAGTACCAAGCGACAGTCCGTAACCCGGTTGAAATAGAATAAGAGAAATAGAACTCTTCATATTATGAGTTTTTTTTTTTATTTATAAAGCAACCTTGCTAAAAGTTAATAAAAGATATTTTTGGAATGATTTTTGTCAAAAGTAAATTTTTACATATTAGTTTCAACTAGGTTCGATAGAATAATGCACGCGAAACGCTATCGTCTTTGCTAAATAGGTTCCTAAATTTGTTTCAGAAAGACCCATGCAATGAGTTTATGCGATATCTCGTACAGGCATATCTGAATTTTGTGCGATTTTTTTCCTCGTCGACTGGGGAGTGCAAAATATCGTCTTCTAGGCCTACATAACAACCACTTTATCCTGTATATAATGGTTTAAATTTCATACCTGGCGTCTCCTTTAATAGCAAACCAGGTAGAAAAATTATTAACTTCCAAGTGTTCCCGATATTTTGGAGGTACGGTTTTTGAGTCAGTTTTTGAAGAGTTCCTAATCTACAGGGTATATAAATGGTCAGGACCCTTGCGGTCGACAATTTTCTAGTCGTTCCCATCTGATTTGTCTTTTGGTCTCATGGGCTTCGGCTCTTGACAAATTCGCTAATTTTGTTATTTCCCCCATTCCATATATGACCACATATGCCACTAATAATCCCTTTGATTACCTACCCTTTTAAGGGGCTTTTAATTTGCCTTAATCGGAGAAGTCAGTCAATGGTTGCTCATGTTGAACTATGTGCTTGATTTCCTGATAAAATTTTCGAATTCTGAACTCTTTAAGTAAAATGTACAAAGAGCATGAGAAGAGAGAAATATAATTCAGTTGTGCATTTGAAACTTGTGCCATTATTTCTGTCTCATGACAAACTTTGAATAAAACAAGGTTACTACACTACGATACGTTGTTAATGATGTAATTTCAATTTTTACATCGTTTATGCACAAGAATGAAACTATTATAAAGGTGAAAAATATCAACAATGATTGTTCGCAAATGAACACTGATTCTAGCAAAGTACGATATCCAGAAATTACATACCGAAAATGAACTTTGAAACTGCGACATCAACTGGAGGAAGTTACAGAACATACATGCATCACGTAGCAATGCAGAATTGAATAAAACAGAATCTAGGATACTTTATATCTCGATTTCACGATGCAAAAATCGCTATTTGATATTTAACGTTCGTCCAATCAGAAACGGAAAACGGTATTCAGGGTTTAATTAAACCAATCAAAATCGTTTATTCTGTTTATCGCTTATAATTCTCTATTTTTTATTCAAATTTTCGTATCTTTTATTTGTTATATATATTCTGATATTATAAATTAATTATCAAATACAGTTGTGTTTGTGACATTTTAGGTGCGAATGGATATCAGATTCGCGGGTCATGGGAGGATTCGATCTCGACTGTCTGTAAAAATCCCGGTAACTTTATATCCCGAATTAATTCCCGGTGATAAAATACACCATTTCCCGGATCCTGATTGATTTTAATCCCGAATTCCCGGTCAAATTTTCATCAAATTCCGAATTCCCGTTAAAAAAAAGCCCAATCCCGGCGTCCCGGAAAAGGTCTTCCCGACCCTCACATACTATAGATATATATATTGTTGAATCTTTACAGCAAATTTGTACTAAATCTGAGTATGAGATGGCATTTGCACTATATGGCATGCCATCTCTATCCATTTTGTTGCATATTTTCAGTAAATTTGTACTAAATTTGAGTACTAGATGGCATTTACACCATGTACTATACTATTGATAGCCTTATTGTTGCATCTTTTCAGGAAATTTGTACCAAATTAGAGTAACAGCAGCTAGATAGCATTGTGACAAAATGGCATATACTATATGATGCATGGTTTAGACATATGATGCATGGTTTAGACATATGATGCATGGTTTAGACAAATGTGCCAAATTTGAGTTTTTAGATGACATTTACAGCAAATCATACTAAATTTTATGAGTGTTTGTTAGTATATAAATTTCTTAGGGAATGTTTTAGGGAACATAATGCCAAAGGGAAAATATCCTTTTGCGCACTGTGAGTATTCCCTTATCAAACATTTAAGCCTCTGGTACATAATTACCGCAAACTTGCGGAAAACATACCGCAAGTTTGCAGCAACACCTTGCTGCAAGTTTGCCGCAATGTCATTTTTCGCATGCAAATTAGTTTTCTGGCACACTGTTTGCGGCAACATTGCGGTAACATTCTGGCACTGTTACGGCACACAGTATACAGTGGTGCCTTTCTGGCTCTATCTTCTGGCACACTTCCGGCGCACTTCCGGTATACTTCTGGCACACTTCCGGCGCACTTCCGGCACTATATAGTACAAACTCATTATATCGTTAATTTATACTCACTTTAAATTACACATTTTCAAATTGGACATGCTGTGGTCGTATCATGCTGCGCTCTGCGTAGCCCTTTATTATGTCTTGGAATATGCAGTCTTGTATTATGTGTACCACTATTGCATTAATAAGATTCAAACTTACTAGATACATTGGTTACAAAAGTCTTTTTCAATTTCACTACACAAGAAAACATGTCTCCTATAAAACACAACTGAACTTTGTTTACCTGTACCTAAATTTGATTGGTTTTCACTTGTTTTCACATGTGTGTTTCTGGTGCACGTCTGGCACACTCTATTCATTGTCTCTCATCTAATACATGTACAATAAGAACTTTCCGGCACACTTCTGGCATACCATAGTTCACAATAAATCAAACAGATATTTATGGTACACTTCTGGCACACTCTTCTATGTGCCAGAAGTGCGCCAGAACTTTCCAGTTAAGATGGTTTTGAGTGCCGCAAGTGTGCCAGAACAGCACCACTAGCGGTGCTGTTCCGCACACTTCTGGCAAAGTCTTCTGGCACACTGATCAGTGTGCCGAAAATTTGCAGCAAACTTGCAGCAAATTTTCCGCAAACTTTATATTTTTGTACGGGTTAGGACATCAATACGTCATATCATAATATTTTCTCGCAAGTTTTCGGGATTGCAAAATTGTTGAAAAAATATTACTTTTGTCAAGTTTTTTGCAAAATTTATTGAAAAATATGTGTCATGAACAATCGCGATCTTCACGAACATAATTTAATTGTTCATCGGCTTCGGCGGAAAATTCCTAAATACGTTAAATACAAATTAAAAAATGGTTTTGCAGTTTTATATATATGCACATCTTCGGTTTTAGTTAAAAAAATAAAAAGATATTAGCGTTTTTGTCACTACATGTTTTTGGCGTTTTTTACTAATAATTATTATTTGTGGTTGTAGAAAATAGCCACCTGCTGGCATAAAAAGCACGATAAATTTTCTTTATCATTGCTTTATAAAGTTAACATATTTTTAAAAATGTATTTTATATTAACTTCGATTGCGCTAGTCCCGAGGCGCCATGCAGTTCATTGTCTTTCGTTCACATCGTGTCGCCCGATCGTGTATGGTGTATGGTCCAGAGTTACGGAGTATGGGTTATGGTGTATGGTTCATAGTGTATGGTGTATGGTTCATAGTGTATGGTGTATCGTTCATAGTGTATGGTGTATTGTTCACGTTGCAACACCATACACCATTACACCATACACCATGAACCATTGAACCATACACCATGCACCATTGAACCATACACCATTACACCATACACCATACACCATAAAATGGTTATGTTTTACCCTACAAGTACTGTAACCTTAATTTCTAGTGATTGGAATTTTAGTATTTATTTTGTATGGTAGACGTGGTTTGCTGCCGGGGGCATAGTGTTTCACAAACACGTCTTGTTTCTAGATATTTTAATTTTTAATGATGTTTGGGGCAGTTGAATTAACAACGTGAATCAAAATTTGACGGCATATTATTTGATTTCTGTATTTTCATCAGAACAATCAAATCAATCTGATTAGAAATACATGATTAATCTTTCTTACAATTAATGGATTAATATATCATACTTGACACCGGTTTTAAGTAATAGTTATCACACGAGGGCGCGGTGTGTCTGTATAAGATCACCCCAACGGCCGGAGGGTGAGCTTATACAGACACACCAAGTCCAACCAACTAATTTACATCCCAGCTAGTCTATTAAGTGAAAGAAAGCCCATATAAATATTTAAAAAAATATTTCCAAGCTTATAATACTATAAAATGAATATTTTATACTATTATTATAATATATATCCTTATTGTGCACCACAACGATTCTTTCTATATGATTTTTAACACCAAAAGTCCAAGGATTTCGTGGTGTAGTAGGTAAGGTAGAAGTCTAGTTAACGAAACGACCCTGGTTCGAATCCCACTATGAACAAATGTCATTTTTCAACGTTTTGAAATCTTAATCTTTGAAAATTTGATAGATACGTAAAACATAAAGTCCAAAACAATTGAACAGTTCTCAAAATATGGCCTTGACAAAAACATAAAAAGTAAAAACATCCATTGTTCTAACTGGGGTGAGATTGCTGGGGTGATCCGACTCAGATCACCCCAGTTAGGACAAAAGAGCTGGGATGTAAGTGTAGATCAAAGTTTACATCTAAAAAAATGAATGTGAAAACCTTAAAAAAAGTTGTTGACGGTACTATATTTCTGTAATGGTACAACAGGAAACTGCAAGAATTGAAGCAAATAAGAGACACATATATATATACTTACAAAATACCTATGCAACCAATGCCAAAACCATGATTTTTTTTCTTTTTTATGTGGGCTGTCATTTTTACCGACAGGCATAATATTCTGAAACCTACCGAAGTAGTTTTTAAAGTTACTCTCAAACGCATAACAAAGCACATATACACCTACAATACCGGGACTTTCGAGATAGGAACTCTCGACGTGTAATTGAAAACAAAATGGTCGCCTCAAATACCAGTAAGAAGGATTGACTGGATTCTTGACTTATTGAAGTATACCTCATAAAAATAAACTATTAATGAAATTGAAGTGTATACTTATATTTTTTTTCCTACACGACAATTCTTTAATTAGATTTTAATTGACTAAAAACAGTTAACCTGAAGCGCTACAATAGGTTAAATATAAATCACCCTTTGCTCATCAGTGTTCATGAATTACTGAATCCCTCTCAAAGTTGTGATGTCTTTTTTTTTCGTATAGTAATACAATTTCAGCTTGTTCGAACAAGACACAAATGTCTCGTATTGATAGAAATTAAGCACACCAATATTAAGCTGGGTAATGTTTAGGTAAAGCAAATGTTCAAATATCAACCTTAACTCGAAACGGGACAGAACGTTATCCTATGTTATTTAAAATAAGAAATTTGTTTACGCTTTTCTCAACCGGGCTAAACATTATCCAATCTGACTAAACCAATTCTACGCGAACTCTTCTTACCAAAACCGTTCGCCGAGAACTCAGATTGATAGGGGTGACAATATACAATAACATCATGCACATGCTAAAATTGCTAAATACGGATTTCATTATCCATTCTTAAATGACTTTTTGAATCAGTCTGGGAGTTATGTGCCCATAATTTTGGTTAGCGAGGATTAAGGTAAAACGTACGTTTTACTTTTCAATAGTGGAGTTTCCGTTTTTGAGCAGTAATATTCCCGCATCTCCGGCATAGGGCGACTTCATTTCACAACTCATTCGTTATTGCCGTGCTTGTAGTTTGTTCAGCGATTTTGTCAACAGAGCGAAATTATTGTCTCAAAAACTTATATATCAAGGGTATATTCATTCACTGTTGCAATTGTCACTTCAGAAGTTTTACGGTCGTCACCATGATTTGACAGACCGTTACAATGTTTCTATTTCACAGATGAGAATAGATATCTTTGGGAAGTTCCATAGTTTATTACCGGACTGCCAAACACCGATTGTGACAGAGCCGAACTTTTCAATGGCAGTGGAGCAGATCATGCTTCCCTTCCGAAGCACCTGATAATACCTCAGTTTTTGTAGGAGTTCACACTGCTAGTGTTTTAGTTGTGTGGCGTTCTTGTTCATTTTTGTTTATTCGTTTTGTCTTTGTCATGCTGTCTCAATTCGTGTTTGATATGAATTACCGTGATTTTGGATTTTTGATTTTGGAATTCCCCTTTCATCATTTTTGCTTCGGTAGTCGTTTGCCGATGTATTACATTATGAAGTTAGCTATATGTATGTCCACTTCACCAGCTATTGTCTAGAAGGTGCCAAGTCTTGAAGTTTTGAGTATGATTGTTTTATATATTTTACATCTTTTATATTAAAAAATAACACTTAAATGTAATATTCCTTATAATGAAATTGTTCAACAAACTTACTGCCGCCATTCCCTTTTTTGGCTATGCCATCACTTGGCGTCCAACGTCGTCGTCCGTCGGTATTAACATTTTTCAAAGATCTTCTCCCGTGAAACAGTTTTGAAGACATGGATGTAGACATGCTCTACATTTAGAAAAGAATTCCGCTTAAACCGGTGCTAAGGGCCGTCTTGAACTTACTTTGAGATATGAGCAAAGCTCATTGTTGAAGGCCTCATGGTGACTTCAAGATGAAGAACAACAATAAAAGCGTTGTTCATTTGCTTGTTTTTACCATGTATTTATAGAGACTTTGTCTCATGTGCATTTACTCCATATCCTTTCATTCACCATTTGCTAATTCTTACCAAATTTGACGTGAATCATCGCCAGGGTATCTGCTTCAAGTTGTGATTTTTAAGCCCGTAGACTGAACAGCATGGCTGCTGATACTAAAAATTAAAAGAAACAGAGTAAGTTGCATTGCTGTTTTTGCAAGTACCTCGAAAACCGTTACAGATATAAAAAAAATCTGACATGGAATTAAAATTGACAGCAGGATAAAATCTACTAACCCTGCGGGTTTGAAGATGATTAAAAAAAATTTACGAGTTATAATTGCCCTTTACCGGTAAAATTTTGGAGATCTTTGTTACTTTTTGTCAGTTGTTTTGAAAATGAAAGCAAATGTAGATAATCTATAGTCTAAAAATTACCAGGCTTATGAGATTTACCTGTCCTTCAATTTTGGACCAATGGAGGAGTTATTTCTTTGTTGTGGAATTTTAAAATTATACAGCCACAAAATTATACAGCCACAAAAATTTTGGTCTGAAGCAAAGCTCTTGTGTGTGCATTAAATGAAAAGCATATTGGAAACAATGCTTGGAACAATAATCTAATTCCTGGATACAAGTACTTGGCATACAATATGAGCATGCAGTCGTCTCTTTAATATCGATGTTGTTCTTACCACTGTCCAGCAAATGTCCAGACCTAAATGCATCTCAAATATTAAAAAGAAATGCAACAATGTCTAATATAGTATGTTGTATTCATCCGAATAAAACATTGCAGTTTCATCAACTGAATTCTCTTATGATACAACTTATTTACCTATTCCTTACACGAATAGTTATTTATGGTACATAACACGACTTAGATATGAAACAACTTGCATCTCTTTCACGGGAACTTCATTAGTTGAACGACAAGTTATATCAAATCACACATGATGTGTTATCACTTTTTTGACGTTTCTATTGAAACACTGTGAAATCTTGTTGGCCTTGACTATCCTTGCTTAGTAACGGTGTCGTTATAGCAGTTCGGCACCAAATACTCATTGCATTTATTTATGAAAATCAAAAGAGAAATAGTCTTTAACTCTAAATATTTTACGAAAAGATATGAAGTAAATGAACATGAGACCATAATACATATGTTAACTCCAACTGCAATAATTTTAATGAGCTGTATGTCCATTTCGGAAATTAATACCTCTTGTTATGTAATTTCAAATATAATAAACTCGCCAAAAGCTCGTTTATTATACATATAGTTTTCTCATCTTGTATATGTTGGAATGATTTCATATTTGGTCAGAAGCTTGATTATGATGAGTTGTAAAGTGTAAACTATTTTCGGGTCTGTCGTGTTGCTACTTCCCGTTTGCCGATATGTTGAAGTTTTACTATAACACACTATGGATGAGAAATTTTTGTCACAGTTTTCTCAGCTTGTATACGTTGGAATTATCTCATATTTGGTCAAAAGCTTGATTATGATGAGTTGTAACGTGTAAGCTATTTTCGGGTCTGTCGTGTTGCTACTTCCCGTTTGCCGATATGTTGAAGTTTTACTATAACACACTATGGATGAGAAATTTTCGTCAGTTTTCTCAGCTTGTGTATGTTGGAATGATTTTATATTTAGTCAAAAGCTTGATTATGACGAGTTGTAATGTGTAAGCGATTTTCGGGTCTTCCTTGTTGCTACTTCCTGTTTGCCGATATGTTGGAATTTTACTATAACACACTATGGATGATAAATGTTCGTCGCAGTTTACTTGAATAGTACGGGTGGGAATGATTTCAAATTTTGTCTGGAGCTTTATAATAATGAGTTGTAACGTGTAAGCTGTTTTGAGATCTGCTGTATTACCACTTTCAGTTTGCCAATATGTTGAAGTTTTACTATAACCCTTTATGGATGAAAATTTTTAGTCACAGTTTATTTGGCTTCTATAAGTTTGAACGATTTCAAATTTGGACTGGAGCTTTATAATAATAAGTTGTGTTGTTATGTGTAAGCCATTTACAGGTCTGTTGTGCATGCACTTCCTGTTTGATGTTTAACTATAACTAAACTAATGCAGTATTACCACTTTCTGTGTTCTTGGCTTGTATGAGTGGGGGCGATTTCAAATTTGGTCTGAACAACTGTTTGATGAATTGCATTACACTTTGGAAGGGTGGGGTATTCATTTTTGGCCCAGTGGACAACAGTACTTCTAGTTATATATTGAAATTACATAACTCTAGTTGATATCCAGCGATAAACAATCCTTTCTTGTTATGAAAACTCTAATTTAACCATGTCACAAATTTACAGGTGATTCGTCTATGAATAATGCAAGTGAATGAACGTGTCACAAATTCAGTCATATTCCACCTTCCCAAAAGTGATTGCATCATTTTCAACTGCGTTACATCTCCCCAAATTAAACGTTGAAGCATTGTTATTTACAGCAGATACATGTAAAGCAATGTAGCTATTTACAAGGAAAACGACGTAATGTAGTTCCATCTGAAATATATAAATAAATTTTTCAGCATCAAATTTGTTCTGAGTTAATGTTAAAATAACGTGCTAAGTTTTTGGTATGATACTTTGTATCAGGTCTAGCCTGTCGTGGGAACTGAGAAGAATATGAGCGCAGTTCGCTTTTCATTTTAATTGTTGATCACCGGAAATGACATAACTGTGCATTGGATACCAGAAAGAGTCCTATTTTGAAGAAATTGTGAACGTAATAAATAACTAAATACCGAAGTCACTGTGAATTTGGTTTCTGCATATCTTATGTCTCTTAAGTGCAGGTAAAATCTTAACGTAAATAAAGTAATAGATCAACAAGTGAAAACGCTTGAGTGTTATGGTTGAGAAAACGTTTCATCACTTCCGGTTCTGGTCATGAAACTTCCAGTGACGTCATTTCCAGTGATTATCCACTCATCCACCACCTCAAATTGTAATCACACTGTGCTGATATGCTTCTTAACTGCCATTGCAACTGACTTATATTGAAACAGATTCAACCTACAGATCCTGCCTTCGAAAAGAGGGGGTTCCAATGAAGTTTCAGCAAAAAGGGGGCAAGCTACTTTTCGGCATTGTTTGGTCAGTTTTGTTTAATTTTTTGCATGAAATTGCAGAAAAATTTCCCAGAAAAAGAGATTCTAGTCCCTTGATCCCTTGATCGGCCAATGGGTTAATACCACAGGGCTGACATAAAGTGTCAAACCTTTGTAGATATATGGTATCTGTATTACAAATACAAATACGGAGCAAGCAAAAAAAAAGTTGCCATACTAAGAAAACGACAATTCAAAAAATGTAATGAGGTAAAATCATAACATTTGATTTCTGCAGTTTACTGATTTAAATATTATAAACTTTCGTTAGGATGCATAGGTGGCAGGCATCGTTGTTTCTTCAGTTGATAAAAATCATTATTTTTAGGTTTATATAAGAGACACAGATCATCAGTTATTACAAAAAACTTGTAGAACTGTCACAGATCCAACCTACTACACATTTGACGGAATTGATTATGCAAAACAGATCTCAGGCGAGCATGTGCTTTATAGACACAAGCGAGAACCATATTGGGTAAGCATTCGTTGAAAAAGGAAAAAAATGTTGAAGCAAAAGCACAAAAATTAATCGATAAATAAAAGCTACACAGAGCTCAGTATAAAATCACAGCACATAAAAAATTGTAAAAATTTACAACTGATGAACACAAAGTTAGTGTGAGTTGTCAGACTTGGACATGAGTAATGCTCATTGTTGAAGGCCTGTTTGGGGATTTCGAGATGCGAACAACAATAAAGTGTTGTTCCATTCCTTTGTTTTACCATGTATTTGTAGGGAATGTGTCTCATTTACTCCATATCCCTTTATTTTGTTAATTGAACATAGTGATGCGTTAGAAACGGTTTATATATAGTCTCTAACATTGTTTCCATTTTTCACATCGAAATAGTTAAATTTTCACATTTTAAAGTTCGAGGTTTGCCCGAGAACTTTAAAATGTTTAAATTTTACTATCGAGATGTGAGAAATTATCATAATACATCGGAAAACAATATTTGCGATTTTTTTCTCTAATTCCTACTCAATGTATTTGACGTAAAGCGATCTCCGTATTCTCCAGTCTTCAATATGCCGCCATTTTATTGCTATCATCGTTGCTATGTGTATCATTGCGCCTTTCATTGAAAGGTTTGTTGAGTGTAATATTTTTTATATAAATGTGATGTTATCAATAAATTGAGTTATCTTGGTCATAAAAATGCAAAAACCATTTCGCTAGACAATGATGCAGTTGTTAATTTCATCAACATCCGGTTGCACTATTTCTAGAACCTGACACGAGACATTTACGTGCTGGACCATTCAGAAAGTGAGATGTATTTCCAAGCATGTTGATTATGAATTTCATTTAAAATCAGATAGGAAGTATTTATTTTGAACAAGGATTAGAGAAAAAAATAATCGATCATATGTTCATTTGCATCTAGAATACTGTACAATGAAATTATAAAGTCAACTGCATTCGGTAAGCCCTATTTACCACATTTTCGATATCAGAAATACATCAGATAACTCAGGACAATGTTTAATCAGAAATATCTAGGAAAATATATCATAATTGGACTTTAAAAACAGATCCCAATTTGTTTGTTTGGTTGGTTTAGGTCCTTTAATAGAATACTACCATAAAATTTCTGTAGATATACGTTTTCATGAACAAACATAGGTAATCAACGATTACAAAGTTCGCCTCGTTGTGGCACTTTGTCGCAGCAACCCAGTTTTGCCTGGATGCTGACCTACTATCAGAGACGTGCAAGGTAAGATGATCCTACCATGTACAGTGACTGAGATCTGAACTCGGACGTAAACTTGAATGTAAGTCACTCAAGCAGAAAATATAGGTCAAAGTGACCTTATTTTGCCTGGATGCCGACCTACCACCAGAGATGCATGCACATGCACAGTTAGATTATTGTACTATGCATAGTAACTGAGATATGAACTAAAATGTAAATTTGAATGAAAGCCACTCAAGCGGAAAATATAGGTCAGAGAGACCTAATTTTCTTGGAGGCTGTGAGTTAGCCCAAGATGCACCTGCATGTAAAGTTTGATGACCCTACACTGCATAGTTACTAAGATATATACCCAAATGCGGACGCGGACGCGGACACGGACGCGGACGCCGGGGGTACTTCAATTGTCCCCCTCAACTTCGTTGAGGCGAACTAAAAATGGTCGAACGAACCAAGATACATCAATCACTGATGGCTACTATTCATTGCCTAATTCTAAAATGAATGAGACCTCAATTTTTATGTCAAAAATGAAATTGTAAGCAGAAGGCCTAATGTAAAATCGTACTTTACTAAACCTAAAACTATTTAACAGAATCAAAAATACCTAGACGACGCTGACCACGCCTAAACCGACTGTACACTTACAAATAAAATAAATAAATATTACTTTACTGCACATAATTTAAAACCAATTCCATTGGCTAAGCTATTAGATATAGAGTAGGTGAACTACATTTCATTCACCGGGATATAATCCTACAAGTTAACTACTCCAAGTGTATAATACTATATTATCGAGAATAACCTCGTAAGGGGGGAGATCTGAGTATGCCAAAAAATTTCATTCGCTGAATTGTTTAAATGTTCACAGTGTGCATGTACATGTTGATATACATGTAAATGTGGGAAATAACAAAATACTGAACAGAGAGAGAAAACGTCAAGAGAAAAGTCCAAGTGGCAAAAAGACAAAGCAGGTGGAAATTGTTGACAGCAATGGTCCTGACTTTGTATGGGCATTTTTAAAGAAATGATGGGTTAAACCGGTTTTATGGCGCATTGAACCTCCCCAAATTGGCATTGTGCCCGTTGGCAACTCAACTGCCATTGCTATTGAAAGGTCGTAGACAGTCAAAGATATGACCTTCCCAGTATCAAGTAAAAAAAAACAAATCATGAATAATAGTTCAGAACAAAACTTCAATTTTTTCATAAGGGACAGATATCTATCAACGATATTTATTAATGAGCGTTTAAAGCAATTTTGACAATGTTTACCGTTCTGTGTTCTTTATAGTGGTCATCAATGATACCTTGTCTCATAATTTTAATCGGTCAGTTTAGGACTTGATTTTAATGCAAAAAATAAGCTTTTGAATTGATTAAAACTGTTTTTGATATAAAAAGTACACATGCAGTGTAATGATAAATTTTAATAGATTTAACTGAAAAACATGGGTGTTCTGAACAGAAAAGACTAAAAATTATACTCATTATACTCATTTACATAAGCATTTAACACTTCTGGTAAAAAAAAATTGAGTTTGAGTTATTTGATTATCATCAAAAACTGAGAATTGATAGGGAAGTATTTGTAAGATATATTGAAATTTAAGAAAAATCTTCCATTTCATTTTTTCATAATTTTGGATAAAATATGTAAGTATTAATAAAATCTTTAAATTACTTCCCTTGCAAGAAATCTGACTTTTATATATTTTCATATACTAGTATCATTGGATAATGCACTTGGATGTAAGCTGGATAGTAGGGTGCCCAATGTCCAAAAAGACGCTTAGTTTGCGAGTTTGGGTTAACGGAATAACACACGACTAATTTTTGTTTTATAAAGTTATTAAATTTAATATTTTTCATTGTCGTAGAAAGTTTCCGTGGTCACGATTTCTGTAATTTCATTTTTAAGGGGTACCCTATAGCAGATTCTTAGATATGTTATCTTTAAATTTATAGAAATTAGTAAGAGTCTCCGATATATTAATAAAAATCTATTTTTGTGAAAGTCCAGACCTTAAATTTTGTTTTACTAGCTAGAATGTAACTTATAATCCATTAGATTTTAAAATTTGTCGGCTTAAAAATGGAATAAAAATTGTCATGAATTTAAGACATTTTTGTTAAATACGAAATTACTGACCTGAATTTTCGAAATATTCTAATTTAAACTATCATCTGTACATATGTGCCAAAAATCATTGCTGTCATGTCTGCCATTACAGAGAAATCAACATATAAAAGCATTAAATTTGCGTAAAAAATCTAAAAAAATAATGTGAATCTGGAATTTTTATAGCTTGATAAATCTTGAAACGTATGAAGCGCGACAACTCTAATCTATATGAAGGTAGAATAACATGGTAGACCAGGTCTTGTCAAATTATCTGGATCTGTTGAAGATTTTTAAATTGGTCGAACTTCGAATTTTCATGTACATACTAATGTTTTTACATTTAAATTGAGATTTCGCTATCTATGTAGATGATATGATAGGCTTTTGGTCAAATTTTTTTGGTTTTATTAGGTTTTATGGTAGTGCGTATTTTTCATGGAAAGTAATACCAAAAAGAAAAAAAAGATTTATTTTGTCCAGATTTTATTCAATTTTGAAGAGGTAAGGTTTAAAAATTTAATTCAAGGTTTCCTTTAAACAATGGTTCAACAAACTTAGAAAATTTTATTCATGATAATTGAAAGTGTCCTATATATATTTCAGGTGCAAAAATTCAAAATTGCACATCTCAAAAACAAATGATTACCGAAAAACTTGTTTAATGAAGATAAATGACAAATCAATATAAAAAAATAAATCAACGAACTGTCCGGATAAAATAAATTTTATTTTTTTTTGAAAATTCGTCAGGGGTTTGTTGGTAAAATGATGCCAAATTTTAGTTCCGTGAAATTGTTCTTGATTTTAGGAAATGACCTTTAACCCCATTTTAAATAAACTGTGACCAAATTTGATCTGTACGACATTGTCATTTCGATACGCCATGGTCTTCTCTTTCCAAAAATGTATAATGCAGGTGTGTGTGATTCCGTTAACCCAAATTCGAAAAAAATCTTCGCTTGGGCACCCTACTAGGATAGTTTCTTGAAAAAATGAATATTAATTGGCTGTGTAAAAAGTAAAGCAAATTTTAATCATACCTATGTCAATGGTGCTATGTATTCAAGTATAGGAAAGTGAAAAACAGTTGTCTCCCATACCCATACAATTCACAATATCCATTGAATTATCCCACAACTGAAGTCATTATATGACCTCGACAGTACTTATCGGCTACCCATACAAGTAGAATTTCTTTGTTCAGAAATGAACGGGTCTATGCAGTAAAATTAAAATTCCTCATTTAATAAACAGAATTTTGTTAAGCTGGAGATATATCCACAAATTACAATATTTTATCTTTGTAATGAATGTGTTCATTTCAGTTTAAATTTTGATTCATTTCGTCCCTATCGATTTTTAACTTGAGTTAATTTTTGTCGATTTTTGTAGTGCATTCTATTGTAAAATTCGATGTTTTCCGAGACCCTCTTTCGAAATAATTGTAAATTGTAATTTTAATATACACATCTTCTGCCTTAGCTGGAGATATGAGCATAATTTACATTATTATATAGTTATCTTGATTACACACTCTATTTTCAACGGAATCATAAAAAGTGAATAAATAAACGTATCAGTCGCCTGCTGGAGCGGTATTCGCTCTGTGACGACATTATGTACTTAACTATATAATAAAACAATAATCATAATGGTCTGTTGCATTGGTGAATACGCTTTTTCAACTCGAAAGCCGTAGGCTGAGTGTTGTTTAAACCATCCGAGAAACTCACGTGAGGCTTCAGGCCTATTACAATGTAACGTATGTGAGGAGCTACATGCTTCCGATCAAAAAATAGTGCGTAAATTTCTTTCAAAATCTTTTTTTGTAAGTCGAATATTGACGTTGTTGCTATATAGAATTGATATTAACATACAGTACAGAAATATTCACAGTTTTTACATTTTACGTCCCTGTCTCTTGAAACAAATTCAGTAATACTGTCGCGTTGTACTTTGTCAAGATGAAAGTCAAGATGAAAATAACATTTGTTTACCTGTGTCATGTGTATTGCATATATATAGCAATGGAATTGACATGCATACGAAATCACACAATCCGATTATTTTCACGTATTACGGAATACTTAATATATAAATTGTACCTTCTATTCGTTTTTATCGAATCAGTTCTCAAATCGGCGATTGTATTTGATTACCTCGATTGGCTATTTAGCACACAAGTTGAACTGGGCACCCATACGAAAATCATCGATTTCAATCATCTTCACATGATTACGCATTTTTTTTATTCACTCTGATAACTTGTACTTTCTGTTCCCTTGACCAAGGACTTTTACATTATACGTCCTAACCTTGATCAAATCAGTTCTCTAAGGCCAATAAAACATATCAATTCGTTATTTTCTATGCAGGAGTTCTTTGGATGACTACGAAGTTTTGCTACGTGTAGATTTTTAGGAGTTTCAGCTTTGATTAATGACCTGGAAACACAGATATTCACTTCGACCGAGAGTCTGGGTGAATACAGGTCGATAAAAAAACGTATTCCCCGGGGGGTGGGGGTCACTTGGTATATTTTCAGGTAGGGATGCGCCAAATCGATCTCGAAAACATACCCAGAATTTATATACTCACGTAGGTAAAACATACCCCAAATTTATATAACTTCACTAAATTAAGGACCCAAGTACATTACAATACCATTGGTTTAACAAAAAAAATTATAAAAATCAAAGAAACAAAGCATTAGATACGTGAAATATTGTACATTTAAAGAAAATAAATCACAATAATTCTGTTGTCCCATAAAAAATTGCATTTTTTTTTGTTTTTTGGTACCAAAATTTATATAAATTATTTTTTCTATATGCAAATTCATATACAATTGGTTTGAAAGCACACCCAAATTTATATATTTCAAACAAAAAACCATACCCGAATTTTTGGCACATCCTCGTATACCAAAATAATGGAAGTTACCCCCCGGGCCGTATTCACCTCTGCAAAAGTCCATAATTGTATAATATTTCTACAACCTAAATCGAGTTTCAAAATCAGGTCGGGTTAAGAGGAAGTCTCGTAACTATTTGCATAAAGATTGGCAATTTTCGTCTGTTGTAATACAAATTAATGACGAACACCGCAAGAATCTACTATTTCTTGTTACTCTTCTGTTCTTGTGTGAAGTGTGGGATTTCTAGGTATTTCAGAAGTCAAACTGATTTCATCTGGTATTGAACAAAATTTTACCAATGATTTAACTTCTTTCCGATTTTTGTCATTTAATTTCAAATATTTGCATAAAAGTCTGTAGACTCATTCATATTGAAAGAAAAACGGGAAAAAGAAAACCCATTTTTCAAAATAAAAAAATAACATCCTTCAAAATTAAGTATTGTTTTTTTTTTTTTTGTTTTTTTTTTTTTGAAGATTGAGGTAATGGAGTTAGTACATGTAGTCTACCTGTATTGGGTTTTATTCGTATGTTTTTATACTATAGGAAAACGGGACAGATAAATGGGAGGTTTGGGTACCCATACACCGGTTTAACCCCACTGCTGGCTTTGATAGTGCCGGTATCATGTCCGGCTGTCCCGAATTCCTATCGTTGTTTACGTTTGTCTTTTGTCTTATTAGTTTTTTTCATCCATTGTAGGTGTTTCCTGTTGCATTTATCCATTTTTTACATTTTGTACACAAGAACATTTGACTTTATTATTCGTCTTAATATGTTTGTTTTACTAAGCATTTGGTTGAATAAAATTTAAATCAATAATTCGACCAAGTACATTATCGTAAATTTCAACTGAAAAATGTGAGCTATTGCCATCACTTGGAGTCCGTCGGCGTCCGTCCGCCCGTCGTCCGTCCGTCCGTCGTAAACTTTTTCAAAAATCTCGTCCTCTGAAACTGCTGGGCAAATGTTAACTAAACTTGTTCTGAATCATCACCAGGGTATCTAGATTCAAATTTGTGTTCGATTAGTCCGAGGACATGGCTGCCGTTGCTAAAAATAGCACATAGGGTTTAATTGCTGTTTTTGGTAAATAACTCAATAACAATAACAGATATCAGAAATCTGACGAAATAAAAATGATCAACGTGACAAGATCTACCTGCCCTGAAATTTTGAAGAAAATCTGATAAGCTGTTTCTGAGTTATTGCCCTTTTTTCAATAAAATTTCCAAATTTTGATATTCTTTATTTTTTACATGCACCACTAAAACTATAACAGATAGAGGTCCACTTTGAAATTGCAAAAATGTTTAATATATCAAGATCTACCCACCTTGCAATTTTGAAGAAAATCTAACTACCAATATAGGAGTTATTGACCTTTATTGGTCAAATTTTAGAAATTTGATACTTTTTGTCATTAATATAAAAAATCTTTTCCTCTTACGCCACAGGGCCAATTGTTACCAAACTTGACCTGAAGCATCACCAGGGTAAACACTTTCGAAATTGTGTTCGATTATTCCGAAGACCAAGCAACATGGCTGCTGTTACTAAAAATAGAACAAAGGGGGTATATTGCATTTTTTCCAAATAACACGAAAACCGTTACAGATATCAAAAATCTGATGGGAGGAGTACAAATAATCAGCATGTCAAGATATACCCTCCCTGCAATTTTAAAGAAAAACTAGTGTTGGAGTAATTGCCCTTTTTCCGTTAAATTTTCTAAATTTTAATATATTTTATTTTTTTATTTCAAAAAGTGTAACAGATAGAGATCAAGTGTAATTCCAAAAAGGTTTAGCATATCAAGATCTACCAACCCTTAAATTTGAAGGAAATCCAAAAACCCTTGTAGGAGTTGTTGCTCTTTTTTCACGGAAATGTCAAAATTTTCATATGTTTTTGTCTTTTATTTCCATAACTATAGAAGATAGAAGGTTAAGTGTAAATTGATAAGATGTTTGCCATGCTGTGGCGACTTAAAAACTGGTGTAGAAAATTGTTCGTTGACCGCCATTTTCAAAATGGCCGTTAAATAATGCGGGAAAATTCAATATTGTCCTATTTCAATAAAATTTGGTTTCCAAATACATCCTGTTTGAAAAAAATCAAGTGTAACGCAAATATGTTTCCATACAATCGTAATTTTTTGAGAAAAACAAAACTAATAACATGGTTATAACGATATGATTTTAACGAGATAACGATATATTTATATTGAGATAACGAAATAAAAATATATCGAGATAACGATGAAAATATATCGTGATAACAATATAAATAAATCGAGATAACGATTTAATTGTATGGAGATAACGATTTGATTATATCGAAATAACGAAATATATATCGAGATAACAATGTAATTTTTTGATTTTTTGTTTCTTTGGAGGTCCCCTATGGGCTTCCGTAGATTTCAACTCCCGGTTACGCAATCCCTAAATTATCACAAAAATATGTTGATTCAGAAGGAACTAGTTTTTAAGGAGCTATGGACAATTCAGTTTTCTTGGAGATCATCTTTGACATGATGAGAATTTGTCGGGTATTTGCAATTGTTAGCTCCAATTGACCCAGCGATTTCAAAGACGATCTCTGAGAGTGTTTCAGTAGGTACCATATTCCCAACTTGTACCATTTTTGATAAGATGAAGAAATGACAGACACTATTTTCAAGAAATATCATCCAAGGATTATCGTAACCAGGTTTTATTAAAATTTGCTCAAGGATCTCTAAGGTAATCTTGGAATAAGTTTTTTTTTCAATAAGATCCAATTTTAAAATGTATACGCAGTCGGCAGCCATCTTGAATTATATACGGATATAACGAACATTTTTTTTTAAATTGAACCAACCGAAGTTTATAAGATGGTTCCATTTGACTCAGCGGCTCTTTGAAAAGTAAGTTAACTAGGTGAACTGGAGGGTCTTGTAGAAGAGAATATCTCCAGATATTTCATTCTACTAGCAGAATCGAAAGCTACCATGCAAAAACGAAAAAAGAATCGACGGGCTGTTCTGGCAGAATTGAAAAAAAATAACCAACGAAGCAACACACACACCCAGAAAACATTCAATATAACTAAATACGCGAATTTAAGAATAAGATTTGGTTTCTTGTGAGAAACAAGTTGGTACCCTTATCACAAGATATGCTTCAGTTCAAGTTAAATGATGTCCGACTTTTTTTTACATTTGTATACCCTGTATTAGAAGATACAAAACAAAACTTTGCAGGAGATTTACTGTGGGCAAATGATGTACCAAATGAGCACTAAGTCATCTTTTAAATAACCGGACTTTTCATATAGTCCCGGTTAATAGATATATACTGAAATTACTAAAAATTTAGTTATCATTGATATTATATGATAAAATCTCATCTGTGTCTTGTGTAAATCGCTGTCTGCATTTCTCTTTTGTAATTTTTATTGCCATTTTTGTGCATTTCTAAGGTGGATTGTGGCATGTAATTGTACATTACGACTATTATTTGGGTTTCCTGTTATCTTTCCTTCATCGATTCAGTTAAGTCTTACATGTATTGAAAGGAAAATCACATAGTCGCATTTCATGTTGTTTACCACATACTTCGCCCCTTCTTTGCCAGATTCTTTAGCTCCATTACAATTATCATGATTCTTTCTTTGAAGCTAAAGTCACATGACCACAAATAAAGCTGCCCAACCAATATGCTTAACCGTTTCCAGAATTAATAGTAGGTTTACACTGCCGATCAAAGCAACTCGTCCGAACTCGATCAATGAATATTCATCGATCGGGAAACTGATCTTGAATGCTCGTGTTCGGTCTAGTAACCAAACCGGGGCGATCTTAATAACTCTGCTGAACTCGAGCTGTGTTCCCGAATATTTTTGACATGTCAAAAAATATTGGGAAGAGGTCGTGTGCATTATATGTCGAGAACAGGTCGGGAACCGATCGGGGTCTGATCGAGGTCGTCGTGAAGAGGTCGAATAGGGATCAGTCTTGGTCGAGTTTCAAAACTTTAGCCGATCATGCCGATTTCTACCCGACTTTAACTCATTCGCTTCTCGATTTATGCAGAGTCGCTTCCAGATCAACTCGATTAGTACTCGATCATTACTCGACTAACACGATTCTTTCTTTTTTTCTATTCAAAATCTTCCCGACCATAACCCGATTTTTTCCCGACCCGTATCCGACTTTTACTCGACCTCTCAAGACCTTTACTCGATTTAACACGACAGCATGTCATCTTTTCTCAATAGCACAACATGAGGCTTTCAAGAGCTCCAGTCTCTCACCAGGGTCTTACTTCAGTTTTTAAAGGAGCCATCCAATGGACTCCAATGACTATTGTGATCAAGTTTGGCTGATAATCAACTTTGATGTGATGAGAATCTGCCGGATACTACCTCAAGTGGGGACCGACAATGACTATTGTTTTCAATTTTGGGCATTTGGCGAAATAGTTTCAGAGTAGAAAATATTTGAATGGATATCTAAATAAGGTCGAATATAAAATTATGTCCTCCGTTGTGGGCCATCTTGGATTGAATGCAGACAAAATAGATAATATTGTAAAATTGGAACATCCAAGGACTATTTTGACCAATTTCGGCTGCAATTGGTCCAGTGAAAATCCTTCTGGTACAATGTTTAATTTTGTTCCCCTTTGGCAGTCATCTTGTATTAGCTGACGATATAACAGACAATATTTTGAAAAGAGACCATCATTTGGCAATCGTAACAAGTTTGGTCTAATTGCTAAGGGGTTCCAGAGGTAACGTTTGAATGAGTTTTCCCATAAGATCCAATTTAAAACGATTTGCACGAGTTTGTTCTACTCTTGACGATATTAATGAACGTAACCTTACTATCACAGCCATTCTTTACGTAATAGGGGATATCGACAAGATATACTGCTTGCATCCGTTAAATTAGCTTTGAGACCTAATGACCTGAAAATTTTGCACACACACTGGCCTCTCACTGATACTGCCGATGTCTACTGAAATTTATGATGATTCTTGACCAAACCCTTCGAGAAGTTTTGAGTTTGAATTTTCTTCCGTACTGCGACAGTATTCTGCCAGCAGACTGGGCTCCTTGAGCTAGCAGGCAGTTAAGCGGCGAGCACCCCTTGACCCATCTTTCAAAATTACGCATTGTGTTTTATTTCCTTTCAAGATTGTGGTCATGGAGTTAGTAGTCTACCTGTATTGGGTTTTATTCGTATGTTTGTTATACTATAGGGAAACGAGACAGATAAAGGGGAGGTTTGGGTGCCCATAAACCGGTTTAACCCTACCGCTGGCTTTTGCTAGAGCCGGTACCAAGTCCGGCTGTCCCGAGTTCCTCTTGTTTTCTATGTTTGTCTCCTGTCTTATTCGTGTTTTTCATTTATAGTCCCATGACAGATTGTGGCATGTAATTATAATTTTCAGCCATTGTAGGTGTTTCCTGTTATCCATCTTTTTACATATATTCCCGGTTGGCGGTTGTTTTTGATTAGAAGCGGACATAACTGTTTTTTCACATTGAACCAATCGAGGTCTATCATGACTTGGTGGTTTCTGTGTAGAAATATTTGAATGCAAAGTTCATTGACAAGGGACACAAAATAATGGCAAAAGCTCAACCTGGCTATATCAGGATTGTAGAAAAAAATATCAGATTGTGCATACTAGGAGAATTAAAGGATGGCGTGCAGATGGATTAAATTCAATAGACCATAGCTATGCTGACAGAATTTGAAATTAAAACCAAGATGTACCCAATAATACACACTCCAGAAACAGATTCAATGAATACATGAATTCAAGAATAAAATATTGTTTCTTCCGAGCAGGTTTTAACTCTAATCATAAGATATGATTCAAGCTATATCACATCACAAATTGCGATTTTGAACATTTGTAGCATGTACTAGGCGATAAAAAAATTCTTTTAGATTTGCACCGGGAAAATGATGTACCCAGCGGGCAGCCGTTCGCCATTTTCACTTTCTAGAAACAGGATTTTTCTACAGAAAGTAGGTTTAAAGCTATACACGGAAACTACTGTAAATATAGTTACCACTGTTATCAAGTGATGATATGTCTTCTGTTTTATGAATCAGATTAGTCTTACATGTAATGACAGGAAAAACGCACAGTCGCATTCGGACGCATGTTGAGGAGGATGGCCTGCTATTATGTAAAGCGAACATTCATTACTATGTAATGATGACTTTGAAGCATTGACTATTGACTAACCCAAATGAAACGCCTTCTTTGTCAGACCGGCATTCTCTGCTACTCTAGACCTAACGCAGTTATCATCTTTTCCTTGAAGCATCAGCCACATGGGCCACAAATTTGGCTTCTCTACCACCATGCTGAACTGTTCCCTGAATTTTCATATCTTATCCCCATATATATAAACGTACTAATAGGACAAACTCGAGCACACTCAACCATTTCACGATCTTCTCCTGGCCAGGTCTAGTTAATCAAACACAAATCGGGCTATGATCTGGCTCAATTTGACAAAGTCTGATCAGTCGAATGAGGGCCGAGCATAAATCGTATGTGAATCGTAAAGAGATCGAGAATGGTCGAGTGTTAGTCGTGTTAAATCGGGTAAAGGTCGAGTGGTCGTCGTGAGCTAGCTCCATCAATGAATTTTATGACGTTGATCAGGATAAGACAGTGTGGTCGAGTTGATCGAGTTGGTCTGATCGACGGTGTAAACCTAGCGTTAGCATTTTATCCCTATGAATGCTGACAGGTCAAAAGTCGAGCACACTCGACCATTACATGATTTTTTCACGACTAGGTCTAGATAATCATATAATAATCTAGTCATGATCTGGCTCAGTCTGACAAAGTCTAGTTGGTCGAATGAAAGTCGAGTATAAGTCGTACGTGAAGCGTAAGGATATCAAAAATGATCGAGAGTTAGTCGTGCTTAATCAGGTACAGGTCGAGTTGATGTCGTGAGATAGCTCGATCAATGATTTGATCGGGAATACATTACAAAGTCGGATTGATCGAGTTGATCTGATCGGCAGAGTAAACCCAGCATTAACAATAAAGCTTATTTATAAGTAATCTCGACCAAGGGTTAATATCTGAATAAAATATCATCAAAACATAAAAAAATATATGTTTGTTATTAGATAAAAAAATACCGAAGTTAGAATAAAAGATGTAAAAATAACAGGTCAGCCTGAAATTTTTCATTCCCCATAAACAACTCTACGTATGCTTTAAAACTTTACACTTAGGATTTTGTTGGAGAGACCCTTGCAAATTTTTAGGAATTGTCAGAATATTTTTTACTCGTCAATATTATTGCTATCTTAAAGGTACACACTTTATCATCCGCTTGTTGGACTGGTACCTGCAACGTTGGAGTAGCTGTACGAAGTCATAATTCCTTGTTTGTTGTACGGCTGTTCGATCTGGTTCAAAATCCTTCCTCAGACCCATTCAAGGCAATATATTCCGGCAGTCGGAGTTTTCCAATGGTAGATTACAGGGCCTGTGACGACAAGAACATGGTTATAACAAGAGAGAGCACATACGACTTTAAAGTAAGTCTTAATTTTTTATGTGACGGTATTTTGAGTAATGTGTATCAAGTTCAATAACATCCAGTGGCGTAGCTAGGCGGAAGCCCGGAAGCCAAGGCTTCAACGTTGTTTTGTCAAAAAAAAATTAATAATATAAAAAATGAAATAAAAAAAGAACGAGACAGAGAGTTTTATCTGAAAATGGTTCAGTAAAACAACCCGTTTCCCTCTGTCACACATGATTTTTCACCCTAGCCGACGAATCTTTGGTTCTCACTTAGAGTGCTCTACTTTGATATTCATAGTTGTTTTGCCAGAAAGTCTTCTACCGAATCTGCTGAGTTTAAAGCTACATCAAATGAAGTCTCAAATGCGAATAGTAGCAATTAAACTAGTGATAATTTACCAAGGATCCCTACGATTAATTCTTCGCCGACAAACTTGCAGCACGGTCCTAGCTACCCTGACATTGGACAGCTTTCCATCAATAAACTTTATGTTAAAATTCAACTTTTAACCACAAAATGGGAAGATCCAAAATTTAATTTTCCGTCAAGGTATTCTAAATTATCAATATTGAAAAGTGCAATTGATAGTAATCCTATACAGAACTAGTTAAAGATACAACTTCAACCAACATAAAATGAATATATAAAAATATTCTCTCAGATTCTGAGAAATTTACGCTTTAGATAACTGTACCACGTGATATATCATCGAAGCCTACCCATCCCCCTCCCTCAGGTCATAATACAATAATTAGGTTGTAAAGTAATAATTCTACCGTTTGATTATGTCAAATTCTACCCAATTTAAGTCCGAGTAGAATTTAGAATAATATTACTTGAAATATTAAAAAAGGGATCCGGCTAGAGGGGGCGAATGGTGGTGTGGCAAAACTAACATAATCCCACAGTGTAGTTTGTCCGGTTGTTTAAAAGTGCATAACGAATATCTGTGACACGCCATTAGATCTGCCTGCTCTCGTCATATTCCTCTTCTTCTCCGTATTTAGCCCGGTAGTCCCCTAGTCGAGGGCCATATAGGCCGAAATGTTGCGCAGTTTTCCCTTACTTTCCATTTTTGTCGTTTTTATGTGTTTTTTAATTTGTACATTTTGTGTTTTTTACCTTTTAGTCGTGGCCAACTATATCATTTTATTTTGTTCCATCGTTAATTTGTGGCCATCGCACAACATATTTATAATTTCATAACGAATATCACTTGGTCCCGACTCTTCCGAATTACTTCATGTCAAAATTTCACAACATATGCAAATTTTTTACTTATCGTATACTGCATAATTTTATTAGAATGACACAGGAATGAATTCTTGCTTTTCTAAAGTTTTTTTCACAGTATCATCTGTTTTGTCTAATTGTTTGTCGCCCTCCCCCACTGTTTTCAGATCCCGCTTCCTATTTTCTGATAAAAATATATACTTTCAGAACCTTACGTGGTAGAACAGGACGTTCTTGCCAAATGACATGGACCATTCTAGCGAATCCCTGGTTAAAATACTCCGTATCAAAAGATGCATTATACTGTGGCCCTTGTGTGTTGTTTAGATCACATTGTGCGTATTTCATCTAGGCCTGTCACTTCTATACTGATATAGTTTTATACTATGAGTTATTAATTGTAGCTATGAAAATTTAAACAAACTATCAAATAATTTTCAGTAGGAGATTCAACATTTTCCATTCTAATCACCTTAAACGCAGGAGCTTCCGGGGGTGTCGCCTCAAGGCCCCCCACCAGGGCTTTGCCTTGGACCCAATGGGAGCCTTAAGCGGCCCCAAGACCCCCTACCGCAATTTGGGCTTCAACATCTTTCAGGGTCTAGCTATGCCACTGACATCTATTAAATGAACTCAAGTGTCAGAGGATTGTATCAAAATAAGCCGGTTCTTGAGAATATGCTATTTCATATAATTTGAAAAAAAATATTATGTCAAATGCACAAGTTCATCCTAATGATCAGTTTGCCTGTCCCAAGACGAAGTTCAGAAAAAAGCTTAGCTGTACACAATCGATTAGTTCAAAATCTAAATAAACGAACTGAAATAAAATTCTGTACACAATAGTGAATTTGAATTCCTTAATGCTAATTTTTTATCATATCATATTTACTACCTCGCAGTCGGACATTTTTATGTCGCTTAATGGGAATCAAAATATTGAAATTCAAACAGTCCCAGCTTCACTAAGATGAGCCATATGAACTTTAGATCAGATATCCTGGTACTTGGCGATCAATGCTGGTATAGCAGTTTTGGGCATAATACTGTTATAAGAAGACTATACCAGTACTGTATAGCCCTGTTTTACCAGTTTTTGATTTAAAAAAGGTAAGAACACCTTGACCAATCTTTCAAAATTACGTATTGTCTTTTTCTCTCCTTTCAAGGTTGTGGTAATGGAGTTAGTAGCTATAGGCTACCTGTATTGTGTTTTATTCGTATGTTTTTTAAAGGGAGACGGGACAGATAAAAGGGAGGTTGCGTACCCATAAACCGCTGGCTTTTGCTAGTGCCGGTACCAAGTCCGGCTGTCCCGAGTTCCTATTGCATACCTGCCAACCTCCAAAAGTACTGTGGTGGGTCAAGACCATTCATTGTGCATTCAAATGTAAGGTCAAAACGCGCGGCGGCATTTTTTCAAAGTTAAAATCAAAACTATCAAAGTTGATTTGTAAAGTAAAATTGTATGCCTTATTTTATGGACTCTTTAATTAGGAAATAAAATATTATTATTTTATTCAAACATATTTATTTACACATTTATTTCAAGCTTGTGTTGTATTCCATGCATACATTTTTTGTCAACAAAAGAAATCCCTTTTTGTGTGTATATATGTCAATTATTTGAGATAGTTCTCCCCAAAATTTATCAACTGATGTATTGTCCGGAAGTACAAAATCTGGCATTAACTGATAATCCATGAACTCATTTGCTAGATAGATCCAAAGTTTGTTACCGGACTGACTAACACCGACTGTGACAAAACCGGACTTTTCACTGGCAGTGTGACGGGTGCCACACGTGGAGCAGATCATGCTTACCCTTCCGGAGCACCTGATGATACCTCAGTTTTTATAGGGGTTCACACTTTAGTTTTGTAGCGTTCTTGTCCATTTTTGTTTATTTGTTTTGTCTTTGTCATACTGTGACAATTCGTGTTGCTGTGAATTGCCTTGATTTTGGATTTATGATTTTGGAAATTCCCCTTTCCTCGTTCTTGCTTTGGTATTCGTTTGCCGATGTATTGCTTCTTGTCGAGTTCCTCTTCTTGTTGAACATTAGAATCTCAGACCAATTTGACCAACTACAATATATTATTTATCATTAAGTTTGTTTTTATTTAGACTGAAACTATGTTTGATAGCAATTTAAGTTCTGGTTAACTTTCAAGACATGAATGATGTCTTCAAGATGAAGAACAATAATAAAAGCGTTGTTCCACTGCTTTATTTTCCCTGAATTCATTGCGATTTTGTCTCATGTACAGATGTAAAGTTGCTGCAGAACCCTTTATTTTACTCTTGACTGGAACTAGTGTTTGACGTCTTACATAATAAAATGCTATAGATCCAGTAGTGAAGATGAATTTTTAAAGCCTCATACAAATTCTTTCATTCCCAAGCCCACTGGTAGTTAACGTTTAGTTGGATTCACGGTGCAGGGTCCAGACAAAGACCTTTTCCTTACAAATGATTTATTAAATCTTTATTACTTAATTACCTGTTCATGTGCAAAGAACTCACAACCACAACCTTCACTTTTTGTTTACACTGCCGGGTTATCGGCGCCATCTGGTGTAAAACTCACCAGATAATTAGAGTTATCTCTCTTTGGTCGAAATCAATTTGTGTGTTGATCGGTTTTGCGGGTGAAAACAGTGGTCCGCGGTGGGTCATAATTACGCGGGTGAAGGGATGACCCAGCGAGTGTGGGTCAGTTGGTAGGTATGCTATCGTTGTCTGCGTTTGTCTTTTGTCTTATACGTGTTTTTCCTGTGTAGTTCCCTGGCAGATTCTGGCATATAATTATAATTTTCAGGCATTGTAGGTGTTTCCTGTTATCCATTTTTACATGCATTTTAATAAGATTTGCGGACACGTATTATACCAGTGTTGAAGGACTGAATTATACTTGTGGTATGATTGTTTTCGAGAGAAAAAACTGGAATCTATAATTATATGTCTTAGAGAAATAATTTTGAATATTACATATTAATAAGAATTCAATAATATGGGAATTATTGATATCTATGCATGAAATAAAATCATCATTCACTGATATCAATAAATAAAGCTTTATCTATTTATATTTAAAAATGATTTATTGATATTAAGAAATGGATTGTTGATATTTACAAATGATTTGTAAAATTTAAAATAGTGTCCGATTTATAGATATTAGTAAATCATTTATTTTTAGGTTCGTAGCCCTACTATATATACAAGGCGCGCTTACAACAGAAATGGAGCTCAAAATAATCAAAATAATGCGAATTGAAAATTATGAAATTGTTTTTAATGCATTTTTAATAAACAGAATTTTTTAAATTTTGCAACAAATTCAAGAAAGATTTTCTGCTTTCAAAATAAAAAAAATCGCCAATGCCCAGAATTAATATCTCGGGCAACGAGATTTACGTTTCCATATTTGTCCGTAGCACATTAGTTGCAGGACAGGAAGTTGGGTATTGAATATATAAATGTATTTAAAAGCTAATTCCGAAATTAGATCGCTGCGAAAGGTATGAAGTCTTACCTAGATGTTGAAGGGTGCCCCCTTCCCACCTGCAAATTTGAACAACTGCATAGAGTGATACTGACGTCTATTTGACCGAAAACTTTCCCAAAATAAATGACATTATGCTTTACAATATCATAAAGCTCAAATTACAGAGAAAACAAGCAATCGTAAAATGAAAAAAAAACAGGCCTCTGCTACATCAGAAATAAGCATCTCGGCTTGAAATGTAAACTCAGTCGCCGTAAGTTCAAGGTTACCGGACAACTAATTCATTCATGGTGAATGTTGTATTGTACTTTATATGTCTGTACTGTATGCTGTCAACTCATATGCATCTCTGAATAAATAAACTATTAATCATGTACTTGAAGTACAGTTGTGTTAGGAGGTAGCATGAACTGATGAAGTATGTGGGGTTGTGAAATATGTACAAATTCTCATGGAAACAATTTTCATTGGATTTGATTAATGTATATATAATTGGTTATTCTAATGGTAGAGCATGCTTTAATGGAGAATGCATTTCAAAAAAGGTTGTGGATCCAGAATGTTATAAATAAAGTTAATGTACAAATGTATTATTTTCCATATACACGTACATGTAGTCTGTTAAAGGTTCAACCTCATTTTTCAACAAGTAACTAAAATATGACCACGGTCAAAGGTTGTAATTGTGGGTTTCATATGCGGCTAACTGTTACTAAATCAGAACAAAAAATAGAAAACATAATATTTAAGTTAACATTTAAAGTATCAGTTTTTTGTCTGAAATCACACTTCAAGTAGTTCTAATGCAGTCATGTTTTGATTAGATAACTTCAAATTTTCAGGGAGGTAGCCCCATGTTTTACGGTGGGAACCAAATACCAAAGTCATGATGATATTTACAACTGACATTTTCTAAAAATTTTGATATTTCTTGCATATCTTTTAATGAAAAATGAAGTTTCCCAGAATATACCTGGTTCCAAAGAGTATGAATCTAGGTATTTCTTTATAACGAAATTTTCAGGAAAAAATAGACTTTGTAATTGAATATTTATCGATTTATTTGCAAATTTTCGACTGGATACACGCAGTGGTTTCGTCGAAATAAAGTATATAAAACGACCATTTCTACCTCGCAACCGTCCGAGTTACATAAACAAAATTGATTTTTTACTCACTAAGCACGTGGGGTCTTTGAATGGCTTTTTACTGAAGGCACGCCTATTTATCTTGAAAGCCATGAAATGGCTGAAGAGTGGTAATATGACAAGAAAAAATCACGTGATGCTTCAAGCCTATTAACAGCTCTAAAAGATGATCTTTGTGCTTCCGATAAAATATAGTGCGCAAGTCTCTTTCAAAATCGTATACATTGTGTATTTAGGTTATATTTCTTCATTTTCAATATGCATGTTTATCAAATTACTCGTTTTTTTATATTGCGTCTCGGATCAACGAGCCTGCCGCGCAGTAATTTGTAAAAGATGAAAATGTGTGACATGTATATTGCATATATTTATAGCAATGAAATCGACGACATGCATACGAAATCACACAATCCGATTATTTTCACGTATAACGGAATAACTTAATACATTTAATACATGCAGACGTATAAAGCAGTTCTTTGGATGCCGGACTACGAAGTTTTGCCACGTGTAGATTTTCAGGGCTTTCGAGTTTCAAGTCCATCGGAACTTTTATTTCTTGAAGGAACCAACGTGTGTTGATGATTACCCTTTGAGATCATGGGTATAAAAGGAAAATGGCGATGTTTCGAGGCGATATGAATTTACCTAGTAACATAGAATGAATTTTGGATCTCATCGTTGCTTATGCAAGAATTGTCACTAAACTGACCTATAAATAAAGTATGTTAAAAATCTATCTGTACATATCATCTTGTCTTGGTACATGCATTATTACGCCGGAAAGCAATTTATTTTTACCAGTCTGTCCATTGAATATTTTCATCACGATAGTGAATAATGTAAGGAATTCGCATATTACCTCTTCTTGGAGGCCATTTTAATCAATTTTTAACTACAAAGTAAAGATCTGTAAATTGAATGACGTTTTCACTAAATGTTGTATTTGTTTATTTCTTTTGAAATCTTGACATTTTGTCAATTGTTTATTTTTGTCGTCATCCTGTTATTTTGTTCCGAATTCGGTATGAACACAGAAGAGTTTTTTCTAGAAGAGAGATAACTTTATACCACTAGATTTCCGACTGTTTGTCTTTGTAAGATTGTCTTAAATTGTTTTTTACGGAAACCCATTGGGGACCTTAAAAGAAACAAAAATGAAAATAAATTATATCGTTATCTCGATATATATATATATATATATATATATATATATCGATATAAATTATATCATTATCACGATATATATATATTAATATCGTTTAATCGATATATTAATTTCGTTATCTCGATATAATTATTTCGCTATATCGATATAAACATATCGTTATCTCGATAGAAATATATCGTTATAACGATATTTTTATTTTGGTATATCCTAAGAAAAATAACAATTGTATGAAAGCCTTTCTGCGTTACCATCGATTTTTTTAATAAGTTCAACAGGATGAATTGATTTATATGATAGTTAATTGCATTGTCAACTTAGAAATAACACAAAAATTTGAATATTTCTATCCCCATCCCACGACGAAACGGTGAGTTATATTACACAAATGAATAATGACAATGTGAAGTTAATGAACATGATACAAAGTATCTACAATACATGATAAAACCAAGTAAAGGAACATTGCTTTTATTCTTGTTCTTCATTACCACAGACGGACATAATCTGACCACTTTGTGTTTCAATGATAAATCCTAATTAAGGAATTAATAATATGATAAATATAAAAGACAAAAACATCTCATTTCTAAACCCCGAAATACAAAGTGGTGAAACATTCTGTTCACGTTCAGCACGTGTTCGTCCGTACGTAGGCGTATCTATTTGTCCGTTCACTTATGAGTAACAATAAACACCTTCAACGGACGAAAATTACAATCACTAGTAATAATCCACAAGCAAACTTAAGTAGAAAAAAACCAAATGAAAGACAATAGAAAAACGTAAATAACGATACGAACTCGGGATAGTCGAACTTGGTACCGACACAAGCAAAAGCTAGCGGTAGGGTTAAACCGGTTCCTGGGTACCCAAGCCTCATGTTTATTTACTTCATATCTTGTCATTATAAATATTTATTACCTCACCGTATAGGACTTCGTGTTGTGGGAATAAAAATACTTAAATTTAAACGTTGTATTTTAGTTCGACTATTATAGAAATCAATATTACTAGAGCATTTCTTACCCTCGTTTTTATGGAAATGTTGTAAAAAAATGTCAAAAACTGATCCAAAAAATCCAGAAAAACTGGGACGTAACTTACATTCTTACGTAATAGGGGATATTGACAGGATATTGTTCGTGATTCCTTAAAATTGGCTGGGGTCCAATGACCTGAAGATATTACAGGTATACTGGCCTCTCACGGATACTGCCGATGTCTATCGATATCTATTATGATTCTTTACCAAACCCTTGGGTGAGTTTTGAGTTTGATTTTTATTCCGTAGTGCGACAGTGTTTTACCAGCAGACTAGGTTCCTTGAGCTAGCACTCCTCGACCTAACTTTCTAAATTACGTTTTGTATTATTCTTTTTTTCTCAAGATTATGGTCTTGGAGTTAGTAGTCTACCTGTATTTGGTTTTATTTGCATGTTTATTATACTATAGGGAAACGGGATAGAGAAAAGGGGAGGTTTGGGTACCCATTAACTGGTTTAACCCTACCGCTAGCTCTTGCTTATAACGGTAACAAGTCCGACATTCCAGAGTTCCTATCGTTGTCCATGTTTGTCTTTTGTCATTTTATTGTTTTTCTTGTGCGGTTCCTTGGTGTATTGTGACATGTGATTGTGGTTTTCGGTCATTGCAGGTGTTTCCTGTTATCTTTTCTACATTAATAAATCCTGTTTAAAAAAATCAAGCGTAATGCGGAAACGTTTCCATACAATCGTAATTTTTCTTGAAAGAAAACAAAACTAATTACATGGTTATAACGGAATAATTTTAACAAGATAATGATATATTTATATCTAAATAACGAAATAATTATATCGAGATAACGAAATAAAAATATATCAAGATAACGATATAAATATATCATGATTACGATATAAATAAATCGAGATAATGATTTACTGATATCGAGATAACGATTTAATTTATCGAAATAAAGATATATATATCGAGATAACGATATAAATCTTTATATTTTTGTTTATTTTGAGGTCCCCTATGGGCTTCCGTATATGAATTGTCATGTTTTTCATTATTTTTTATTTAATAATCCACCTTTTCCTCTTTTTTCCTTTACTATTCGTTTGCCCATGTATTCATACATGAAAATTTGATTATAGCCAAAGATTATTTTCATCAAAGATTTCACTGGCGATCAACGTAAAATTTCTCATGTGTATATAATGAATAAAGTTTAACATGATTTACCAGAAAATATGCCTGACCTTCCATTTAATATGGATGAAATAACTATTCTAGAAAATGACGTGATAGATCCGATCAGTGTATTAGATTCAAGTAAAGCTGCTGGCTCCGAAAGTGTATCCCCTGGAATTTTAAAAGAGATTAAAACAGGGTTGATCGACCCCTTTCACTACTTTTTAGCTCACTTGACCCAAAGGATCAGTGTGAGCTATTGCCATCACTTGGCGTCCGTCGTCCGTCCGTCCGTCTGTCGTCCGTCCGTTAACTTTTCACATTTTCATATTCTCCTCTGAAACCACTGAAGCAAATTCAACCAAACTTTACAGGAATGATGAATGGAAGGTCCTTTACAAAGATTGCTCATTTCGTTCCGATCCGATAACAAAACGTGGCCGCCAGCGCGGAACTTAGGTTTAACGTTTGACCCTATGGGAAAAATTACGTTTTCATCTTATCCTCTGAAATCGCTGAAGCAAATTCAACAAAACTTTACAGGAATGATGTTTGGAAGGTCCTTAACAAAGTTTGCTCATTATATTTGGATCCGATAAAAAAACTATGACCGGCAGCCCGGAACATAGTTTAACATAAGACCCTATGGGAAAAATCACATTTCCATCTTCTCCTCTGAAACCACTTAAGCAAATTCAACAAAACTTTACAGGAATGATGTATGGAAGGTCTTTTACAAAGATTGCTCATTTCGTTCCGATCCGATAAAAAACATGGTCATCAGCGCAGAACTTAGGTTTAACATTGGACCCTATGGGAAAATCACATTTTCATTTTCTCCTCTGAAACCGTTGAGCAAATTCAACAAAAACTTACAGGAATGATGTACTAAAGGTCCTTAACAAAGATTGCGCAATTCGTTTCAATCCGATAAAAAAATATTGCCGTCAGCACGGAACATAGTTTAACATTATGGGAAAATCATATTTTCTTCTTCTCCTCTGAAACCGCTGAAGCAAATTCAGCCAAACTTTTCACGAATGATGTATGGAAGGTCTTCAACAAAGATTGCTCATTTCGTTTGGATCCGGTAAAAAGCATGACTGCCAGCACGGAACATAGTTTAACATAAGACCCTATGGGAAAATCACATTTTCATCTTCTCCTCTGAAACCACTGAAACAAATTCAACCAATCTTTACAGGAATGATGTATGGAAGGACTTTTACAAAGACTGCTCATTTCGTTCCGATCCGATAAAAAATACGGCTGCCAGCACGCAACTCATGTTTACCATTGGACCCTATGGGAAAATCACATTTTCATCTTCTCCTCTGAAACCGCTGAAGCAAATTCATCCAAACTTTACAGGAATGATCTACTAAAGGTCCTTAACAAATATTGCTCATTTCCCTTAGATCTGATAAAAAACATGGCTGCCAGCATGGAACATAGTTTAATATTGGACCCCTAAGGGAAAATCACATTTTCATCTTCTCCTCTGAAACCACTGAAACAAATTCAACCAAACTTTACCGGAATGATGTATGGAAGGTCTTTTACAAAGATTTCTCATTTCGTTCCGATCCGATAACAAATATGGCTGCCAGCACGCAACTCATGTTTACCATTGGACCCTATGGGAAAAATCACATTTTCATCCGCTGAAGCAAATTCAACCAAACTTTACAGGAATGATCTGCATTAGGTCCTTAACAAAGATTGCTCATTTCCCTCAGATCTGATAAAAACATGGCTGCCAGCACGGAACATAGTTTAATATTGGACCCCTAAGGGAAAATCACATTTTCATCTTTTTAATCTCTAAAACCACTGAAACAAATTCAACCAAACTTTACAGGAATGATGTATGGTTGGTCTTTTACAAAGATTGCTCATTTCGTTCCGATCCGATAAAAAACATGGCTGCCAGCACGCAACTCATGTTTACCATTGGACCCTATGAAAAAAATCACATTGTTATCTTCTCCTTTGAAACCGCTAAAGCAAATTCAACCAAACTTTACAGGAATGATCTACTTAAAGTTCTTAACAAAGATTGCTTATTTCCTTATTCCTAAAAGTTCTTAACAAAAATTGCTCATTTCCAGATTGCTTATTTCATGATAAAAAACATGACTGCCAGCATGGAACATAGTTTAATATTGGACCCTAAGGGAAAATCACATTTTCATCTTCTCCTCTGAAACCGCTTAAGCAAATGTAACCTAACTTTGCAGGAAATTAAGCAGTTCCAATCCGATAAAAAGATGGCTGCCAGCGTAGAACATAGTTTTAACATTGGAGCCAATGGGAAAATCACATTTTCATCTTTTCCTCTGAAACCAATGAAGCAAATTCAACACAACTTTACAGGAATGATGTATGGAAGATCCATAACTACGATTGCTCATTTGGTGGCCAGCGCGGAACATAGGTTAACATAGGATCCTATGGGAAAATCTTCATTTTCATCATCTACTCTGAAACCATTAAAGCAAATTTAACTTAACTGCATTGGAGTAATGTATGGAAAGATCTTAACAAACAATACTTATTTAAATTGAATCTGACAAAAATATGGATGTCAGTAGAGAACGTAGCTTTAACGTTAGACCCTATAGGGAAAAAAAATGTCATCAGCATAGACATGGCTTAAAAGCATCTTTGTCAGGTGAGCATAGGTGAGCCTCTAGTTAATCATTTCTTACGTTTAAAATGGTTCCGAATGCATGGGAAATTTCTCATTTCACACTTGTATTTAAGGGAAAGGGTAAGGCCAGTGATGGTGTTAACTTTCGCCCAATCTCTTTAATTAGTGTTGTATCTAAAATCATAGATAAATGTTATTCAAGCATCTTTTTGGCTATATGAAAGATAATGATATTCTGTCTAAATATCAGTATGGTTTCCAACCAGGTGATAGATACTGCAAATTTATATTATTATTTCAAATCCTGATGCAGGAAGAGATGTAAGATTTTTTTCTGCGACATCTCAAATGCATTTGATTAGGTACAATGTATGGCATAGTGGTTTAATTTATTAATTAAGATATTATGGTGTAAACACTAACCCTTCCAAATTGATCTCTTGATTATTTAAGGTAGTTCGAGCCTAATAAAAATATCAGACAGAATTTTTATGCCCCGCGACGATAAGTCGGGGGCATATTGTTTTACCACTGTCCGTCCGTCCGTCCGTCCGTCCGTCTTCCGTCCGTCCTTCCGTCCGTCCGTCCGAGGGGGGTATATGGCTTGTCCGCGCAACTCCTCCTACAGTTTTTATGCTAGAAAGTTTTTATTTTGCAGATCATTTGTACATATATTGAAGATGTGCATGTCATAAGGATTTTGATTTTGGTGCATTTTTGTACAAAATATACATTGTTGAACTTAGTCATTTTTCGGTGATTTTGTAGTAGTGGGTACATAGTTTGTCCGCGCAACTCCTACAGTTTTAATGCTAGGAAGTTTTTATTTTGCAGATCATTTGTACCTATATTGAAGATGTGCATGTGGTAAGGATTTTGATTTTGGTTAAATTTTGTGAAAATTATACATTGTTGAACTTAGTCATTTTTCGGTGATTTTGTAGTAGTGGGTATATAGTTTGTCCTCGCAACTCCTCCTACAGTTTTAATGCTAGGAAGTTTTTATTTTGCAGATCATTTTTACCTATATTGAAGATGTGCATGTGGTAAGGATTTTGATTTTGGTTAATTTTTGTGAAAATTATAAATTGTTTAACTTAGTCATTTTTCGGTGATTTTGTAATAGTGGGTACATAGTTTGCCTAGAGTTTTAATGCTAGGAAGTTTTTATTTCGCAGATCATTTGTACCTATATTGAAGATGTGCATGTGGTAAGGATTTTGATTTTGGTTAATTTTTGTGAAAATTATACATTGTTGAACTTAATCATTTTTCAGTGATTTTGTAATAGTGGGTACATAGTTTGTCCTCGCAACTCCTCCTACAGTTTTGAAGCTAGGAAGTTTTTATATTGCAGATAATTTGTACTTATAATGAAGATTTGTATGTGGAAAGGATTTTGATTTTGATGCATTTTTGGAAAAAAATATACATTGTTGAACTTAGTCATTTTTTGGGTGAATTATTAATAGAGGGTACACAGATTGTCCTCACAAGTCCTACAGTTTTGGTGCTAGGAAGCTTTTATTTTACAGTTCATTTGTACCTATATTTAAGATGTGCATGTGGTATGTATTTTGATTTTTGTTCTCTTTTTTTTTTAAATATACATTGTTAAACTTTCTAATTTTTTTGGTGACTTAGTAAAAGCTGGTACATAGTTTATCTGTGCAACTCCTACAGTAACATGTGTTTAGCGGGGGCATCATATGTGTCTTACAGACACAAATATCATTACTAAAAAATCACAATTTGATTCAACCTTACGCGGGGGCATGTCATCCTCTAGTTTTATTTTAAGATATTTTGTACATCTTAGTCAATTTGTTCAAAAAATAAAAATGATATGTCACGGATCATCTTTTCCTGTTATCGGGCTTCAAAATTCAAAAATCAGGCCAAATTCAGTATTTTTCGGCGATATTTACAAAGAATATAAAGGGAAATGTGAGAACATGCTTATTGTTTAGCTTTCCTATGAAATAATGATAGATTTTTTTAAACTTTTGTCATTTCAGAGGTATTAACTTAAGCTGTATGTTGAGCTTAAAAATCTATATGTCACCGAGAGGGATATTTCATATAAATTAATAGACAATATTTACGGGAACAGGGAGCTAATTCGCGGGAAAGTGCATGTCAATCTATTATGACGTGACAATGAAAAAACCAAGTAAGGATTATTCCGGCTTGAAAATCAAGGCAATTCCGCGTCCGACTTGTGTTTTGCAAATGCCCCGTGTATTAGTGTCGATCTTCCTAAAGTGATAGATATCAAAAGGTTGTTCTTGGTTTCTATGCATGTAGGAAATATAAATGTAAAAAGATGGATAACAGGAAACACCTACAATGGCTGAAAATTATAATTACATGCAACAATTTGCAAGGGAACTACACAAGAAAAACACTTATAAGACAAAAGACAAACGTAGACAACGATAGAAACTCGGGACAGCCGGACTTGGTACCGGCACTAGCAAAAGCCAGCGGTATGGTTAAACCGGTTTATGGGTACCCAAACCTCCCCCTTATAAGACTATTTGCTGATGTTGATGTTGTTTCGCAATCTCTCGAATAATATACTTTTAGGACGTATAATTATGGGATCAAAAGTGGGCAGTTAATTTTAATGTATCTAAAGCTGAAAGTATAATTTTACTAGAAGTAATGTAGATTTTCCTGTTATTCACTTTGGTCTAGGAGTGGATGAGATTAAGCAAATAAAGGGATATGGAGTAAATGTGCATTGGACAAAATCCCTGTAAATACATGGTCAGATTAAGCAAATGGAGCAACGCTTTCATTGTTGTTCTTCATCTTGAAGTCACCATGAGGCCTACAACAAAGAGCAAGCACTCTTACCTTATAGTAAGTTCAAGACAGTTGCTAATCGCTGCTGTCTTTGCTAATGTTTTCAAAATAAGCAACTTGGAAGTTACATGTACATATAACAATGTCTATAAACAGGCTAGTTCTAGATTAGGTTTATTGATGAAAATAAAGTATTCACTCGTTAAAAATCTTTTTATTCCTATGTTTATCATTTATGGATATATCCTAGAATATTCAGACTCAGTTTGGTATAATTGTAACCAGGAAGAATCTAAATTACAAGAAAGTGTCCAGATTAAAGCTGCACGTATCATTACAGTTTTGCAAAGAAAACCATCATTACATAACCTTTGTGCTGAACTTGGTCTAGATAACTATGCGACAGACACAAAAAGCATAAATTAACATTCTTTTTTACAAAATACTGAATGGTCACACTTCTCAGTTCTTAAAAGAATTGATAGCTCCATTATTTCCAAGAGAACATAACTACTATGCCTTAGGGCAGTATGACCAAGACTTTATAATCCCCTAATGTAGGACTACTATGCCTTCCTCTATAAAGCTGTGACCGGAATGAGCTTGATAAAAACTACTAAAAATGCTCCATTCATAAATTCTTTCAAAAGTATACTTGATTGTAAATATAAACAAGATAAATTGCCAAGACATAATAATAATGATATAAAAAATCAATAATTTGCAAAAAAAAAAATCAATATTTTGCAATGCCAATTACATGCATGACTTAAAATCACACTTGTTTCATGGCTTTATAACAGATTATCCAACTTACCCAATTTGTTCAAATGAATTTGAGGATAACATTCGTTTTTTTTCTTCACTGTCCTTCATTCAATGATATAAGAGAAACACTTTTTTGCAAATCTCACACATTTTTCCCTTTTAATGTAGGTCTCCTATTATTTAGTGATACAGACATGAGTTTGAAGAGGTCCATAAGTTTATTTTGGATTCAAAAAGATTTCCTTAATAATTGACTCATCATGACTTGCAATCTTCGTCTTGTTTATTTTTATATTATTTAATTTGTTTTTCCGTTTAGCTATTTCAAGTTTATAATACTCGTTTCCTTTTTGTTAAAATAAAATATCTCTCTTACTTTTTTTACAAAATTTTCTTTCCAAATCTTTTTCTTACCTTTTTCAAGTTTTCCTCTTCTACTTTTTGTAATTTTCTTTTGAAGTTATGTATTTATTTTCTTAATATAAACAATTTTTGTTGTTATACATCTTAATTTTTATTCATAGTAAAAATGATAAATAATTTAGCCTCTTATTTTTCTTCTAAGTACATGAATATGAAGGCGTTACCACTTTTGTTTTTTCGTTTACCACAAATTTTGGCTGATTAATCTTATTGCTTACATTGGTTATCTATATTCAAGAATGTATATAAATCCTAAATTTGTTTCTTTTAATTGTTCTTTATTATTTAGATATAACAACAATTAGTTTATTGTAATTTATATGCTGTGTTTTCGGTAATATGTCTATTATACCTTGTACCTTAAATAATCGCAGTCTGCTACTTGATCCTATTCAGAACAGGACATGATTTGAGAATGCATATTCGTTTAATTTGAAAAAATGAGACTCAAACAAGACCGAAGATTCTCAACCCATATGTAGTCCTTTTATGTCACACTATTGCACATAATTCAGGTCAGATCATCATCATTCTAAATGTTGGTCGACATAACTAATAGCAACAGAAGTTATAGACATGCTTCGATTCGTTTGAAAATTTGTAGTGTATGTACGGAAGGTTACAAGCTTCAATTTAAATATAAAAATCAAAATAAACATCTCTCTTACAGGTAAAATTACCATCCGGAACTGAAATTTCTTTTCATATAAGAAAAGGATTCGACCAAAACAGTAACTATGGGTTTTATTTCTTGCAACATGTGACAATCAAACCCTCAGTTTTAGATATTGGTCTTACTGAAGGGTTGTGTGGCTACTTAAGTTCCAATGGAGACACAAGTGATGATTTACAGCCAAGAGGGTCAACAACAGCAGTTTCAAACATAGACACCTTTGTGAATTCCTGGCAGTAAGTTTTATACCAATCCGACAGTGGATGTACTTAGAACACATGAAAATGCTTTTTAGTTGGTAAAAAATGAGATTTTTTAGCCAGAAAGGGTCAACTAAAAAGAAATACTCGCTATTTTTTTTTACTTTCTTAACAATATCATGGTAGTGTTAAATCTTTATATGATGGGTAGATTGGCAAAATACATCGGCAAACGAATACCGAAGCAAGAAAAGGAAAGGGGAAATGTGATAACTTTAAAATTCAAAGAAATAAAACATTTTTTTAACCCACCTTATTTTTAATTTGAGTGTTATACGCAATTAATTTCAACAGCTAGGAAAATTTTTGAATCGTTGTCGTTTCATACCTTTTTCTTACCAAACCAAAATAAGTATCTACTGCTTTAAGTGTTATGTCATCCTTTTATCGATGATTTGGGGGGGTACATAAATGGTCTTTATCGGTAATTTGTAAGAATTTCTTTTGATCTATAGTGTGTGACAATGTCAGTAAAGTAAGTTGGAACCGAACCGTCAATTAAAAGAGCGAACAATTCATGGACAATGGCAACATCGGAAACACTAAGAAACAAGGACACCACTGGAGTACGGGGCAAAAAAGAAAAATGAAGACACACATACAGATGAACAACACGGACCCAATAACACCATGGGTGAGATCAGGTGTACCGGTAGAGTAAGGATCTCCTGCTTCCACCAAACTAGACATTATTAAGAAATTATTGGGTCACTATGAAGACGTCACGTGCTGGTTGCTATGCTGATGTCATGTTTTTATGGTGGCCAGATGCGGCCATTTCGCGTTTCCGCGTTTTCGCGTTTTCTAATTTCACTTTCCACAGAGCGAACCCGAAAACACGAAATCGACAAGTCGAAAACGCGAAAGCGAAAACGAAATATTTTCGCCTTCTCGAGATTTGAAATATCCCTTCTATGCCTCCATTCAAACTTCAAGCGTATCTCTTCATATTGACCTGGTGCCATTTTGAATATGGAAAATGTCACGTGATAAAATTAAGTTCAAATCGCACACGGAAAAGACAAGAGTTTTAACCATATCTTTTCCGGTCAAATACGCGGAACACAAGAAAAAATACCCAAATTCGGTTCAGGTGTTACTTTTATCACGTGACATTTTCAATATTCAAAATGGCACCAGGTCAATGTGAAGAGATACGCTTGAACTTTGAATGGAGGCATAGAAGGGATATTTCATATCTTCGGCACTTGAAACTTTGTTAAAATTGAAGGAAAATAGTTCCGATTTCTTCCGGTAGGTGTTTTTATACACGCACAGGCGATACCCAGCCGAAATTCCACCGCATCCAAATTGGAAGCGATCTCACGATTTAAATAAGAGATCGTTCTGTCGTCACAAAGCAACATAAAAAATAAAAAAATAAAAATAAAAAGTCAGATCAGTAAAAGTTGAATATAGAATGATAAAAGTAGCTTTGTAAACGACAGATAATTCGGTCTATTCATTATATAGCATAAAGGGTACACCATTTGTCCGATAACTCCTACAGTTTTGAGAAAAGAAGTTTTTATTTCGCAGGTTGATTGTGTATATATCTAAGATGTGCATGCTACTTGGATTTTGATTTTTTATAATATGTTAGAAAACTACACATTGTTAAACTTTGTCATTTTTATGCATTATATTGCATAAAGGGTATATCATTTGTCCGGAGAAGTCCTCCTGCAGTTTATAAAATATGATTTTTTATTTTGATGGTTGATTGTGTATATATCTTAGATGTGCATGGTACTTGGATTTTGATTTTTTTAATTTGTTACAAAACTACAAATTGTTGAACTTTGTCATTTTATGCATACTATAGCATAAATGGTACATTATTTGTCCGAATAACTCCTCCTACAGTTAATGAGATGGTAAGTTTTTATTTTGGTGGTTGATTGCGTATATATCTAAGATGTGCATGGTGCATGGTACTTGGATCTTGATTTTTTATGAATTGTTAGAAAACTACACATTTTTTTGCGTTATATTGTATAAAGGGTACATCATTTGTCCGGAGAACTCGGTCTCCTCCTACAGTTTATGAGATAGGACGTTTTTTATTTTGCAGGTTGATTGTGCATACATCTAAGATGTGCATGCTATTTGGATTTTGAGTTTTTTATAATTTTTAGAAAACTGCACATTGTTGAACTGTGACATTTTTGTGTATAATATTGCTTAAAGGAAACATCACCTGTCTGGAAAATTCGTCCTAAAAATGTGAAATTCTTAATAAGTAATTTTGTTCTATATCGAATCTGGACGACAGTGAAACAAAACTTCCAGAATTTGATGATAGAAGCCCTAGGGTAATGTCACATTTTGTTATAACCGAGCATGAAATCATTGATATTTTATCTAAACTGAATCCTAATAAAGCTACGGGACCAGACCAAATTAGTAATCGCATGTTGAAAATTGATAAGCTGAAATTTCTAAACCATTGTGTCTGTTTTTCAATAAATCAATCAATTCCAAGGAAGTACTGGGCAATTGGAAAAGAGCAAATGTAATACCAATATTTAAAAATGGAGACAAAACCCTCCCGTCTAATTACTTTACTGTCTTGTATTAGCAAGATTTTTGAAAAAAAAATGTTTATAAACATCTTTTCAATCATATGGTATCGAATAATATAGTTTACCAATTTCAATCTTGTTTTATTCCGGGATTCTTTACAACTTATCAGCCCGTAGAACTTTACCATACAATAATTTCAGCGTTAGATAATTAACTATTTACAAGTATAATTTTTTGCGATGTGAGAAAAGCATTTGATTGGGTTTGGATTAAGGGTCTTATTCAAATTAGAAAAATATGGGATACAAGGGAATTTACTAGCATGGTTTTCAAGTTATTTATCGAATAGGAAGCAAAAAATTGTGTTAAAGGACTCAGTTTCGAGTTTACATTCTCTTAAAGCCGGTGTGCCTCAATGATCAGTACTAGGCCCGCTTCTTTTTTTTAATTTTCATTAATGATATTGCTTGTGATGTGGTAGGATTGAGTAGATTATTTGCAGATGAAAGATCTATAGGTGATGCTGCACATGATTTGCATACACTTGAAAGCTTGTTAATATAGATTTACACAATATTTGTAACTGGTCGAAAAAATTGCTTGTGAAATTTAGTCCAAGTAAAACAGAAATTATGCTATTTGATTTAAGAAATTGCTTTAATAATGAACAATTTGTGTTTGAAAATGCAACCATTGAATCAGTAAGATGCCATAAACACTTGGGTGTTACAATGAGTGCAAACTGTAAATGGAATGAACATATATATATTATAGTTCAAAGAACATCAAAACAAATTACCATGTTACGTAAACTTACGTATTCCTTGTCGAGGGAAACCCTAGAAAAAATTTATTTGACTTTTACAAGACCTATTTTGGAATATTCTTCGGAAGTTTTGAATAATTGTGGTAAAATAAATTCTGAGAAATTGGAAAAAGTTCAGTTGGAAGCAGCTAGGATTGTCACCGGGTTGTTGATTTTCGCAAGCTTAGATCTAATATATCGTGAATGTGGGTGGAAAAAATTATCAATAACGGGGGAAGAAAAGAAATAAACCTTATTTCATGAAATTAAAAAACGGAAATATTTGTCTGAGTTAATACCGCCATTGATCTCTGATAATATAGGTTACAATTCACGCAACCGCAATAATATTTTTCAATTAAATACGAAATTAATAATTTATAAAAAAAAAAATTCCTAAATACTATTAAGTTGTGGAATTCTTTCAACACAGAACTGAGAGAAATAGGAGATATAAATAAGCTTAAGACCAATGTCCAAAATCTGTATTATAAAACTAAAAACAAACCATCTTACTGTGGATACTTAAATGTGATACATTCTAACTTACATCATGCCAGTATTATACAAAGCCCGGCTTCTGCATGTGGCGATAATTTTGAAAACGTAGAAGATTTTTTTCTGGTATTGTACTAATTATAGTGCACAAAGAGATATCCTGAACAGAAGGTTAAACCATTTAAATATTCCTTTTACAGTTTATATTTTCTTAAACGACAGTTCTTTGTACATGTATATAAAATATACATTCAGTTTTAGCTATGATCATGCCTCAATCTCTTCTCATTTATGATATACTAGCAGGTTTATTTCCAACCGTACCAATTTTACTCCTTCCTATGTAAACTTATAACTTTGCTTGTGCCCATTTCAAACTGGACTCATGGACAGAATTCTTGTTTCATGTCTTTACATACTTGATTTAAAAGTTAAAATTATGTATAATCAACCTTTATTATGTCAATATTGTATTATATAAATTTTTGTAAGGAGAAGACCTAGTAAGTCTTGTAAACTTGTGTCTTATCCTACTGTCTGTTAAAATATGTTTGAAGTTATTCAGATAGAAAGTGTTTATTTTGACTACAATAACAAAGATGTGCAGGTTAAATGTTACTTTGATTTTGATAATTTTCATTTAACTTCAGAGTTCAATGATGAAGGATTGTCTGATATGTGGGGGTGTGGGGTATGTGAGCTTTCTCACTTAGGTTCTTTAATTGTTTTGTGTTTATGTGTGTGTGTGTTTTGTTTTGTTTTTATTTATTTTTTATTTACTTACATATTTCTATTTTAAAAAACAACCTTACAATTGTAAATTTCCATACAATGTAGTTTTCTTAATACAAACACATTATCTTCATCAAAAGTCTTCTTTCAAATTTGAAATATTCAGAACAAAGAAGGCGCAAAAATTTCCAATTATCATTTTTTCTAATAACCTGAGTTTTTTCACTAAAGGTGATATTTTTTTTTAATTCAAACAAAAAATTAATTTTGTTTTACACTAAAGCATTAAGCATAATACATTAAAGGACAAATAATTACTTAGTAACTTTAATTAACACTTTCCTTTCTGAGACTTGGCTGAAAAGTCAATTTTTGACCATTTTGAATTGAGCTAGAAAATCAAAATGTTCTGGTTTCTTTGAAATTCAACCCAGAAGGTTCATACTTGGTGAGGGTACACACTGGCCTAATGTCTTCAGAAAAATGCTATCACAACCTGGTTCCTTGTTGCCATGGAGACAACAGGGGGCCTCAAAGGGGCTAAAAAATGTATTTTTGACAATTTTTGTCCTCCAAATTCAGATTTCAAATTTTTTTAAAAATCTGCAGTGCATACTACAGCCAGCAACTCACCAAAATACCAAAATCCACCTTATGAGCTATAGGCTAGGCTATCTAGCGAGGATGTATGTCCCCAACACTTGCCTTCCGTCGAGGGGGCTTGCGCCCCCTTCGAACCCCCAAAACAGAGGGGGCACATCCCCCCTCTGGGACCCCCCTGACATATCTTTTTGGTCCCCAGCCGCGCGCGAAAAACACTCATTTTTTTTGCCTAAGTTATATTTTGTTCAATTAGCCCATATCCTCATCCTAGAGCCTTATACAGCACCCTCCTATAGCCCTGAAAGGGGAAGACCAAAAGGCGTCCAAATAAAGAAAAGGGTTAAAAAAGAATTATGAAAATTTACAGAAAAGGTCTAAAACAGATGCTTCCAATCTGAAACACATGTTTCACCATATTATGACCAAATAATGCCATTTGACAGTTTTTGACAAAAAAAGTTTTTGGCTCCATTAACCCTTTCCTTTCTGAGACTTGGCTGAAAAGTCAATTTTTGACCATTCTGAATTGAGCTAGAAAATCAAAATGTTCTAGTTTCTTTGAATTTCAGCCCAGAAGGTTCATACTTCGTGAAGGTACACACTGGCTATAGGCTAGGCTATCTAGCGAGGATTTATGGCCCCAACACTTGCTTTCCGGCGAGGGGGCTTCCGCCCCCTTCGAACCCCCAAGACAGAGGGGGCACATCCCCCCCTCTGGGACCCCCCTGACATATTTTTTGGTCCCCAGCCGCGCGCGAAAAACACTCATTTTTTGCCTAAGTTATATTTTGTTCAATTAGCCCCATATCCTCATCCTAGAGCCTTATACAGCACCCTCCTATAGCCCTGAAAGGGGGGACCAAAAGGCGTCCAAAGGCGTCTATATAAAGGAAAGGGTTAAATATTTTACGAAAGGATATGGAGTAAATGAACATGAGACCATAACACATATGTAAACTCCAACTGCAATAATTTTAATGAGCTGTATGGCCATTTCGGAAATTAATTCTTCATCAGCAGCACTAGAACCCAAACAAAGGAAATCCATAATTTCAAAAAATGTTTAAAATGCATAAGACCAAACGAAATCCGAATAATCAGTAATATGAAATATACCTAAGGACAAAACTACGATGGAGGGAGTTAATCCTTATTTTTAGAATTTACATAAATTTAGATAATAGTTATTGAACAAAGTGTACACATGGGATACTATCTCATGTACAAGTACACCATATCTACACCATAAATGTATATTTTTTTCCATTCTGTATTCAAATTGTTACAAAATCTGCAGATTAATACATTCTTTACGTAATAGGGGATATCGGCAAGATATTCTGCTTGCATCCTTTAAATTAGCTTTGAGACCTAGTGACCTGAAAATTTTGCACACATACTGGCCTCTCACTGATACTGCCGATGTCTACTGAAAATTATGATGATTCCTGACCAAACCCTTCGGAAAGTTTTGAGTTTGATTTTTCTTCCGTGGTGCGACAGTGTTCTACCAGCAGACTAGGCTCCTTGAGCTAGCCGGCAGTTTAGCGGCGAGCATTCCTTGACCCATCTTTCAAAATTACGTATTGTCTTTTTGTCTCAGGACAGATAAAGGGGAGGTTTGGGTGCCCATAAACCGGTTTAACCCTACCGCTGGCTTTTGCTAGTGCCGGTACCAAGTCCGGCTGTCCCGAGTTCCTATCGTAGTCTACGTTTGTCCTTTGTCTTATACGTGTTTTTCTTGTGTAGTTCCCTTGCAAATTGTTGCATGTAATTATAATTTTCAGCCATTGTAGGTGTTTCCTGTTATCCATTTTTAAACATTAAATCAAATGTACCAAATAGAAAATCGTTTCTTGTAAGAGATTAAAGCATGTGATTAATACCATAGTGCAAAATAAAGAATACAGAAAAATGAGAAAAAATAAGAAGATATGATGTGGTTTTATTTTTTAGTTTTTTGTATGATATCGTGGAAAAGATCCTTTTCCCGACGATTTAATAGCGCTAAGTATAAGGACTTAATCATTTAAGTGTGCCTTCTCTTAAACCAATTAGGTAGCAATTGATATTAAGAACATTCGACCTGTAAATGTAGTTATGTTGCTCATGGCCTCTTTTTGACCTCTCTTGATATCTTTATACTTAAACTTGTTGTAACTGATAAATGTATTTTATAAATAATCTGGTTTGAATGGAGAGACACTACTTCATAGCTTAATAAGATAATAAAATATTTTTACGAATGTCATTAAGTGTGTATAAAAAACTGAAATGAATTTATTTCAGTATAAGTGAAACGTCGTCTGAGAGCATGTTTTCTGGGACCCCTACGTTTCCAGATAACTATTTTTATAGACCATTCTGCACATGTGTAAAACAGGCAACAGGAACCACGCCGATTGCTGATGATTTCAACGAAATAAACTGTAATCTCACAACACCTGTAGATAACTGTTTTAATTTAACCACAAATTTAGATACCAATCTGCACTCTTCGTGTACCAAACGAAAACGTCGAGAAACAACATTCCTGGAAAGGACACACCGATACAAGAGGAACACAGATGACAGTGATGATATAGTGGATGAGCCGGTTTCTCTGAGTTATGCAGAGGATTTTGTAGAAAATTACATTCCTCCTGTAAGTAATCAAATTCATTGAAGCCTGTATTAATGTGATTTAATTGAAAATAATAAGATTATATTGTTTTCTATTGATTTTTAGCTCACCTCACGAAGTGAGCGGAGCTTATGTGATACCCCTAGCGTCCGCGTCCGCGTCGGCGTCGGTGTCCGGTAAGAAAGAATGGTTAAGGTCCATTCCTGCTTACTGACATACCCCACATCAACCATATTGGTATGCCTGATGCATTTTGGGATGACCATTTGAACGCATGCTTCGGATGCTGTCTCTGACATGGCCCACATCAACCATACTTATTTGTATGATGCATTTTGGGATGCATGCTAGAGATGCTGTCTCTGACCTACATTTTACGCATGAGTGACTTGGTTAGGTAGAATGGTTAAAGTCCATTTCTGCTTACTGATATGCCACACATCAACCATATTGGTATGTATGATGCATTTTGGGATGACTACTACAATGCATGCTTCGGATGCTGTCTTTGACCTACATTTTACGCATGAGTGACTTGGATAGGTAGAATGGTTAAAGTCCATTCCCGCTTACTGACATGCCCAACATCAACCATATTGGTAAGCATGATGCATTTTGGGATGACAGCTGCAATGAATGCTTTGAATGCAGTCTGTGACATCAATTTATCTGTTAGCAAAATAATTATAGTCTATTCCTATTAACTGACATGTTTAATTTGTGACAATGCAGTGCAACGAGGTGAGCTTTGCAGGCTGTGCCTGCTTTCTATGTTTCAGTTCTAAGATGGATAAAAGATGTTCAAGTGAATATAGATTATGGGCCTACTTCATGCAAATTGCATTTTCATTTTCGGAAAACTACTTATTTTGTCTCTGAATTCTTGTTTGAAAATGTATATTGAGCATCATGCAAAGATAACTCGAGCAAATCGTTCATAATAGAAATCTTTTCCTAAAATTCCGAATAGCTGAATAGTGTTTCGTTTAGATTTGTTTTATATTTTCAAGATAACTGTATTGTAATAATTTGAAATCTTCAGCAATTTTTACATATTTTCGTTGATAAAGTGCAAGGCACTTTGCAGAAAACAAGCACAACCAGGATGCATGCATGGGTGATTTGATATGCAAATGCAAAAACAAATAGTTTTACTTTAAGGTTTTCGTGCAAGATGCCAAGCTTCTGACCAAGATCCAATGTAACTAAGAGCATAATTATTAGTTAAATATCATTCGAAAAAATAGAATCTAGAAGTGTTATATCTTCTCATCAACATTTGTGATATAACTTTCGACTTTGAAAATAACAGCAGTACCAGTTAATATATTTTAGGCATATTTTTAGGTATATTTTTTCAATAAATCCAAACTTCTAAAACCTAAAGATTTAACTACCTTGAGATAACTTATATCTTTTGGGCAATATTTGTCTTGTGCACATTTACTTGATATCATTTCAGTTTTACACGTGTTTCGGTTTACGGACTTCAAATGTTTTGATTTTATCTGCACTGAAGAGACATAAGTTGTCGATATGCGCGTATTGACAGTAACTTCGGTATTTTGTTGTTCATTGTTTCCGTTCATCGTAACCAGTATTTATCGGTAGTAAAATATCGTCCTGTAATTTATAATATAGGGTTCCGGTCCGCTTCAGGTTTATATTCTGTATTGTCTATTATTTAATATGAAAAAGAAAGGAAATAGGGTAAATGTCAAGGAGAAAACATCCCATATCCAGGTTAAAACTATCCAAAACAAAGCATCTAGGGGTCACCGTGCGGCCTTCAACACAGTGAGGAACCTCACACCATATAGCAAGCCCTAAATGGCCCCAAAAAGTTAAAAAAGTGAATAAATAAATGGAAACAAACCACATCCATTTAACCCAAATATCAAGAAACTAAAATTTTATAAGAAGACAAGGACAAGCCAATGACCAACATATTCCTGACTTGGGACAGCCGCAAAAATTGCGGTGGGGTTAAACTCGGTTTCTTGGATCCAAACCCTCCCCCTATGTGTGGTGAAAGGCTAAAAAAAAGACTCACAGTAAAAATCAAACTAGAAAAAAGTCAACTTATCAAGACGAGTACCCTTATAATGAAGTACATAAAACATGAATACAATACACACAGGTACTGTCCGGACAAATGCTCGCAGTTACTGACAGCTAGCTAAGGATATAGTTTCCGTTGACTATGATATCAAGCCTTCTTACATATTAAACTTCAATTGAAATTCTTCTAAATAGATTTGGTATGACAACATCATCAATTATGAAAGAAGAATATGATATTTTACATTGCCAAATACTGCCAATATGAAAAATTGTTTAAATTTAGTTATGGTGTAAAGTCCGAATGAAATTGTTTATTTCTACGAGGTGTAATATATATATATATCTATACTTGTCATATAAATATTTTTGAATGATATTTTTTTCAGTGGAACTCTTTCAAACACTTGGTACAAATTAAGAACTTTCGGCAATTTTCATACTGAAGTCATTTCACCGTTCGATATTTTTACGCGCACGATGTTACTACTACTAATGTAATTTGAATAACTAATAAAACATACCATTAATAAAAGAAAGATAACAGGAATCACCTACAATGGCCGTAAACCACAATCACATGCCACAATCCACCAGGGAACCGCACGAGAAAAACAATAAAATGACAAAAGACAAACATGGACAACGATAGGAACTCGGGATAGCCGGACTTGGTACCGGCTATCCCAATAACATAAGTTATGGACTGTCGGTTTATCTTAATGAAGTCCACAGATACTACTATGTATGTAAACTATAATGAAATTAATGTATAAACTTGTCATCAAGGAAAACAAGAGGCCAAAGTATTGAGATGATGAGCCACAACCATTGTTTTGCAATGGGATTTCTTTACACTAAAATTAGTTCATGGTCAGATTAGCAATGACGGAAAGGTAATGATTTGCTAGATTTGGTTAAAACCATTTTTTCAAAGAGATCACTGTATGATAAACAATTGCAAATACTCTCGAAATCGCATTATAAACAAATAAGTAATAACTGGTCACTAATACTGAGGAGAGTGGACAAGTTCTTCTTTTTATGTAATGTATTTTTTATTTGTATTTAGATCATGCAATCAGATTGGCATAAATGCGCATTTATGAATAAACATTGATCATAATACACTTTTTACACACATATGTTCTGAAAAATTTGATATCCTAGACATTTGAAATCAATTATGTCACTCTGAACTTTGTTGAAGAAAAATAATTAACCTCTCGGATCGTCATACTTGTCATCTATCAACAAATTATTAAAAGCAAGTGCAGACGTTAACATTTTCCTCCGACAGTAAAATTTAATGATATGAAATAACTATTGGATCACATTGAATCTTACGAAATCATTTTTCACTAGAATCAATCAAGTAATTAAAATCAATAAAAAATTGTAATCTGTGCTACAAAAAATGTGAATTAAAAGGGTGCGTATAAATTCAGCGACATCATCATTTCAGCGACTATCACTTCAGTGGCATATTTTTAGTAATTCGGTATATCATTTCAGCGACGTTTTTACTATTTATCATATATGAATTCAGCGACCCTGAATGTTAAATAAATTATATAAAAGGATGACACGATAAAATTTTATATAAAGTAATAAAGTAAAGTAATAAAGTAAACATACTTTATACATAAAGTATAAAGTAATAAAGTAAACATACTTTGAGTTGTTATTTCTCCCATTTGGGTCGTTGTCTCTTTGACACATTCCCCGTTTCCCTTCTTTTTTCTATTGGTGTTAATTTTCTAAAAAGGTCAAGTAGATAGAGTGGATAGAGTACCAGTTAGAGGTAGTTCTCGAAGGTAAAAATCAACGTCAATAAAATACGGGACTATCTTGCCTGGAACTTTTGTGTAGTTGAAGGCGAAATAGATAAAAGTGTACATATTTTCCAATATAAACAAGCTATAAATTGACGTGAAGTGTCCAATAACATTCGCCACATGAAAACTTTAGACTAGATTTTTTATTTGACGAAAACACAGATAACCTAGAAACGCAGATCGATAATAAAAATGTGTAAAGAAGACCCAATGGGTGGGTTCAAGTGACAGACTTAACAACTCATCTTCGAATACAGAAAGGTACACAGATATTATATTCGATAGTCTAAACAATTGTCAATTTTAAGATAATACGTTTATTTTATGGACAATAAATTTGTCACTATAAATAATACATATCCTGCAAAAACTCCTAGGTAAATGTCGCTGAATTTCTAAGATAAAATGGCGCTGAATTTATATGCTTTTTGTCGCTGAAATGATAATGATAATGTCGCCGAAATGAAAAAAGTGGGAAATGTCGCTGAATTTATCATCTCCGAATTAAAATAGAACAGAACAGAACTTTACGTGGTTAAATCCAATAAATTTAAAACATTACAAACATGAAGTAGATAAAAGTAATCATTAAATAGATGATCAGACATTCACCTGTCGCTGCAGTAGCACATACTTTACCTTGATAAATACCACGTGTATTGTTGACGATTGACAAATTATAAACTAATGAAAGTGATAAACATACAAAGATTGACACAACCAAGGCGGAACGAACCAAAAAATACAAAATTAATTAATTAAAAATCAGTACCGCATCCAAATGTTCTGAAAATCAATAGGGTTCTGTATAATGCCAAGCCGACACAGAATCTCAAATTTTGTTACATAACTTGCATTCCTGGGAAAGTTATCGTTTATACATGCAGTTCAAAATCGGGTGATCCCTATAGCTTGATGGGCTCCGCCCATCCAGCTAAAAATTGTTATGATTTTAAACAGCTAACATTTTTCATAAATTTCTATCAGTAAATCAAATGAAAAACCAAGTTCTATCCCATTTAATTTAGCACCAGAAAGTACAATATTATGAACGCTATAAATTAAGTACAATATTATTAACGCTATAAATTGTTTTTGAGACTCATGTAAATAAATCGCACTAGATGATATATATGAAAGATGTTAAATAATATTGGATGTTCCGCTATTCCGAATATTGATTTTTTTTTTACTTTTTTGAAATTCGATACCTTTTTTTGACATTCCAATATTTTGTTTCTTATTATGATATTACCAAAAAATCCGAGGAATATTTATCAATTATGGACTTTTTACGAAGTCAATATGTTAAATATGGACCTGTGAGGTTTATATTGACTGAGGACGGAGTCCGAGGTCAATATATTCCTAAAAGGTCCATATTTAACATATTGACAGAGTAAAAAGTCCATAATTTTTATATTACATATGAAGTTTTATGGTATCTCATTACTTTTTTGTGGAAGAAAGTTTTGTCAATAGATTGGAATGTTATTAGAAATAGAACCTTTATTTGAAGGCAGGTGTGGATCTGCCATAAACTAGAATGAGTTATTACATGAGTGCTCTTGGGCCATGCCGACATTTCTTTTATATTTGCAAATAAAAAAAACAAACAAGTAATCCTTTTTATTAGCGTGTTTACGTGAAGTGTGCAATAAAAAAACGTGTGACAAATGCTAAATATATGTTTCATTGATTTCAGTGGTTGCTCTGTAAAAACATTTTAATATCCTCTTTTATTTCCCCGGCGGAAACTCCTATTAATGTGTAACGTGCTTTCCAATATTATTTTCATAAGACCTTTCTTAGTAAACAACTTTAGCCTGAAAGTCCAACCAGACATACGGCGTCAATAAAACTAAAAATAGAAACATAGCGTCAATATACTTAAAAATAGAAACATGGCGTCAATATACCTAAAATTAGAAACAACGCTGAAATATACTGAATATTCTTAAAATCACGTGAGCGTATAAGCCAATGAGACTAATAGAAACTTATACCATATGTAATATTTCCAAATATTGAACCTTGCAAACAAACAAAAATGAAGGAATACATCGAAGATACCTTAATAAATGTTTTATTTGATATTATGGCATATCGATTTGTTTACAAACAACTTTTCTCAATACTATGCCTACATAAAAAAAAACTTTTGGTTTATAGGAACGGGACTGGCCAGGCGATTGGACAAATGAATCTGCGAGAGCAGCATGTGAAGAAATATTTCAAAATGACAAGGGAGTTGCAGTTTGTAAGGAGTATGCAAATTCAGATATTGAAAGATACATTCCTGGGTGTATGACAGATATCAAGGTACTCTACATCAATTTGTTAGACAGATATATAATAATACATTTTTTTCATCTTGGATAAAAGCCTTTGAACGTTGTTTTAGTTCCCCAAAGAGCACAATATAAAACAGAGTTTGTAGAAGTGTTCATACTGTGCATTTTATTTTATATCATAGGTTATTTTATTGAGAGAACATATTCCTCATCGAATCAAGGCTTCCCTTTCACTGAAAAGTTCGATGCTTTTAATCGATTGATAGGTATTCACATGTATCGAAGTATTCATCGAAGCTGGTTTTCTATATTCCTTCTATTAAGTATATTTTACTATTAAATTCGAAGTGGTATGTAGTAACCTTTATTGTTTTGAATGTATGTTGAATTCCTAATGATTTGAATTTATCTGCACTAAAGAGACACCGTTTTGAAATGTCAAATATCAAAGCGTTCGGTACTTGATGAACTACGAGGGTACATTTTTCGTCCTCTGTAACTTACGTCCCCAAGTTTCATTGTTTGTTCTTGTTTTTTTAATTATTTTTCATTTTGCTTTTAATAAAATTGATCCGGACTTTGGGTTAATTCGCATTAACAACTTGACCAACTCTTAATCATAGGATAGCACCATACAAAAATACTTATTAAACATTTAATGCCCCAAGTCAACTTTATTGATATCGAATATATCTAGATATACACACAAAAAATAAATACTGTCGTACAAACAAGAAATAAACGCATAAGGCATTAGCTAAATATAGTTTCTACAACGAGAACTAAGTTGATTATGAAATTTCTCACATCGAGTTAAATAAATTTTGCAAATGTTTGAAAACAACGCTTGCCGAATTTTAAGTTGTAGAAAATGTTTCTCTTATGACATAATGTAAAACACCGTGGATTATGTTCCGAATAGATTTGGCGGGAAATTCCACGCGAGTTGTTCTCTAACTAGAGACGAGATATATTTTTATCACACCGGTCAGGCGTTGGTTAAATTTGCTTGAAATTAGAGAATGTAAAAATTATAACATGCCAAGGAGCAGTTTTAATATAAACGGAAGGTGATCGAGTGGGGTTTCTCATAGTGTTGGTGACCCATGGATGCTTTGCTTTGGGTCGTTTTAATCTGGAGATAGGATGTTGTGTCCTTCACATTTACCCCATTTCTTTCTTTTTCATAGAAATATATTTACAGTATCACCATGCCTGAACGTTTTGAGGACTGCAAATAAAAATGGCAAGATAATGTAATTTCAATATGAAAGTCAACAATTTCTACATAAATCGACATTTTATTATGCACATACCTCTTACTGAAGCTAAAATCGTTTTGTTAGTATTGATAGATATTTTATGCAATAAACTTGATAACTGCAAAGACATCAATGTTTCAACTAATTCGTCCTTTTTATTAGCTCACCTGGCCTAAAAGGCCATGTGAGCTTTTGCCATCACTATGCGTCCGTCGTCCGTCGTCCGTCGTCCGTCTGTCTGTCTGTCAACAATTTCAAAAATCTTCTCCTCTGAAACCGCTGGGCCAAATGTAACCAAACTTAACTTGAATCATCACCAGGGTATGGCTTCTCAAAATTGTGTTCGATTAGTCCTCGGGTCAAACAACATGGCCGCCATTGCTAAAAATAGAACATAGGCGTAAATTGCAGTTTTTGGCCAATAACTTGAAAACCGTTACAGATATCAAAAATCTGACAGAGTAAAAGTAATCAGCATAGCAAGATCTACCTGCCCTGCAATTTTGAAGAAAATCCAAAAAACCATCTCGGAGTTATTGCCCTTTTTCAGTAAAATTTTCAAAATTTGTGCATTTTTTATTTTTTATTTAAAAAAGTGTAACAGATAGAGGTCAAGTGTAAATTGCAAAAATGTTCAGCATATCAAGACCTACCCACCCTGAAATTTTGAAGAAAATCCATAAACCCTTGTAGGAGTTATTGCCCTTTTTTCACCGATTTTTTTCAATTTTCGTATTTTCATCTATTATTTCCAAAACTATAGAAGATGAGGGTTAAGTGTAAATTGATGAAATGTTTGCCATGCTGTGGCGACTTCAAAACTGATGTTGAAAATTGTCCTTTGACCACCATTTTCAAAATGGCCGCCAAAAAAGGCGGGAAAATCCAACATTGTCCGATTTCAATGAAATTTGGTTTCCAAATAGATCTTGATGATGTGAGTTCAATTCCGGTGTTGAAAATTGTTCCTTGACCGCCATTTTCAAAATGGCCGCCAAAAAGGCGGGAAAATTCAACATTGTCCGATTTCAATGAAATTTGGTTTCCAAGTAGATATTGATGTTGTGACTTCAAAACCGATGTTGAAAAATTGTTTGTTGACCGCCATTTTCAAAATGGCCGCCAAAAAAGGCGGGAAAATTCAACATTGTCTGATTTCAATGACATTTGGTTTCCAAATAGGTCTTGATGTCGCAACTTCAAAACTGATGTTAAAAATTGTTCATTGACCGCCATATATAAAATGGCTGCCAAAAAGGCGGGAAAATTCAACATTGTCCGATTTCTAAGAAATTTGATTTCCAAATAGATATTGATGTTGCGACTTCAAAACCGATGTTGAAAATTGTTTGTTGACTGCCATTTACAAAATGACGTCTCGACGTCAAAACTGGTGTCGAAAGTGGTCCCCCAACAAAGAAATATAACAAAACATGATCAGACTTTAAATACAGTTCAAGATATTGGAGGTGTTCGACCTACGAAAGTTTGAGAAACTGTATAACTTATATTGTCACCTTGATTGTGGCAACTGAAAGCCAGGTGAGCGATACAGGCTCCTGGGAGCCTCTGGTTGTATATAATGAAGTTTGAAATGTGCATTTCTCTTTCTACAAAATCCATTTTAACCTTTAATTTATAATTCACAACAGTTCAAATTACAAATGACGTCGAGAAACATTTTAATAAGCAGATTGATTTGAATGCGCGAATTTTGAGCTCATTGTTGTCACCGATTATACTCAAAAAAACAATACATCTAGTTAGATACGTTTGTAACATTGTTAAGCTAATGGTGGTTTATATGTATTTTATTTGAAACGCCTCGTGTAAATCAATTTATTGAAATCTAGCAAAACAGTTGGCATGTGGGAAAAAATTATGAGTAAATGTCAAATAAAAATGAAAAAAGATAGTTTTTTATGAGATTTTTATATCATCAATACGTCAGAAATCCAGTCATTCCTACACACTGATATTTCACAGGTTTGAACGTTGTCCTGCGAAGATTTGTTTTGTGGTGGTTTTTCGTCCTGTTGTGTGGTGGTTGTGCTGATATTGTGGTGTTTTGTTTTGTTTACATATGCTCAAATATATACTTGCAAGCAAATAATTGTGAAAATTTGTATAGGATATTATGTTCTTCATACTTAGAATATTCGTAAATAACGTTTTTGATTCTGTCCTGATGTTGTAGTGTTTATAGTGAAATATGTCCTGATTTTGTGCATATTTGTCTTGATTTTTGTGCACCAATAAAAGTATTTATGTTTATCATATAATCCGACTTAAACTTGTGACAGGCATCCCAAAAGAATAAAATGTCATAGTTGTCACCAATTTTAAAGCAATCAATGTAATTTTTTGAAGAAATTTTATACTTCTATATGAAAAGAATCTTTCAAAATACTGGGACATTTAACAACGAAAAATATATATTCTTGGCAGTCGATTCAATCAGTAGTAAACGTTTCTTTAAAGCATTATATTTATGCAATAAAATAATAGAAGACAAGATAAAAAAGAATATAGAGTTGCATAATAAATACATATGTTAAAATAATGTAGCTGTTTTGGTTCTGGCTTGGTTATTTTCGCAATTTGTAGAAATTCATTTCCAATTTGCGAATCATAAAGAATTTTACACCAATGTTGATTGCCTCGGCACAATAGGAAGTTGGTTTAAGATATTGTTATTTAGCAAAAATGAACTAGAAGGACGAAAATGTGATTTTATCGCAAAATATTTGATTAAAGATTTCAAGCCAATATGTTAGAGGTTACAAGATTGGCATAGTCTCATAGGTAAGTTATGTTGACCCTTTCTGTCGTATATTTTGCAAATGTCTAGCAATTCACTAAGCGATGTGCTGAAGTAAGGCCAAACATTTGGTTTGATCGTTTTTAACTACAGTAGCTAGACAAACATAAATCAATAAAGAAAATCGCAGAGACAATAGATAAGACGACGCGTTATTACATTTTGGTGTAAATGAAAGAGCTAAAAGTCTTTATCATAAGATACAATATGCATTGCATTTTACATTGAAATGATATAGAGTACATGTAAGTGAAACAAGGTCTTTGCAAATACATGGTAAAACCAATCAATTGAACAACGTTTTGTGTTTCTCCCTTTTACAGGGAGACATTGTTTGTCTTTGGGTCAGTTTCGGACGGATGTCTTTGGGTCAGTTTCGTCCGTCCGTCCGTCCATCACAAAGTTTGTGGATGCGTATTCTCCTTTATTTTCCATCATATTTCGACCAAAATTTACAGGATTGTTGACCATCATGCCTAGTTGTGCATGTTGTCTGGTCGGATTGATCGACCGATATTTGTGGGATTTATGCTCCTTTTTATCATAGAATTTGATTTTTGAATGCTAATTGTCACAAATATTTATTTGGATTTCAACCAAATTAAGTAATATTCAAATGCAATAGCAACATACAAAATGCAAATCATCTCCAGAAAGATATGTATTTTGGGAGACATTCGTTTTTGTATAAAAAAAAATCACTTCTAGTTAATGGTTGTCCTTTATTTTGAAGTCACCATGAGGCCTTCAACTATGAGCTTTGCTCATACCTCATAATAAGTTAAATATGGAACATAACACCAGATTAACCTGAATTCATTTCTAAATGCCGAACAACGCGACATCCATGTTTGTCTGTAAACATAGAATACAGAAGTATCTTTCTTTGGGGAAAGGGGCCGACTGCTCTCCTCTTAATCTGCATATTGTATTCCAGAATAGTATGACATTGCTGCAATCTCATGTGCGATAAATTAGAAGGAATTTAAGTAAGGGCAAAATTTAATCGTATAGCATGATACGAGAAAAGGTCAAGTTAAATATCAATAAGCAAAAGTATCAATAAAAGGGGGTCATAACCCTTTCCATAAAAAGGGGTCATAATCCCTTTCCCTAAAACCCACCAATATTTTTCAACTGTCCCGCTTCATTGGCGAAAAATAGTTTTACCCGACTTTTTTATCAAAACACCTGTTTTTCCGTCTCTCTGGGATTTTTCTCAGCGTTTCCCACTTCATGTCCAATACCCTTTCACATTTTCAAGGGCACTTTTTCTGGTGAAAATCCCGTTTCCCGTTCACGAAGAAAGACCAATCCCGCTCACCAGTCAAACCCAATTGAGACCCTCATAAAAGAACAAAATCAACGGAATTAAAAAATTAGCACAAAATATAACACGCAAAAATAAAACATAGTTCCAAAAAAGTGATATATGATTACCTCTGAAATGGTGAATGACCCTCATTTGAAGTAACCTGGTTAAAATGGGGATCACTTATAAGCGACCGAGTTAAGTTATTGACAAAACCCTTTCCACCCGATTCATACCATTTAATTTTTTTCTACAGCAAAATGCACGACATTTAATTAAAAAAAAAACTCTTAATTTAGCTGACTCTAACGCCGCAGTGTTACGTCTTCGGCTGACCGTATGAACGATAATTTTTATCGTAACATCGTTTAGTTTCGTAAAGTCCGACCTTGAAGAAATCCAGTTTCAATTGTTACAAAAATAACATTGCTTTTGTAAGGGACCGGGTCGCATAATATCGCAAGTGTAAGGATGGATCAGGTAAAGCCACCAAAATAATATGGCAAGTGTCGGTTGGGAGCTACAGATACTTTTTGTATCCCTTTTACCTTTTTTATATCCCTGCTTTAGCGGGGGTATATTGTGATCAAGGTGTCCGTTCGTCCGTTCGTTCTTTGTTCCATACTTTATTCCATCAGCAATAGGGTACATACCTAGTGGCGACAACTGTTCATTGACAACTTGGTGAAATTCACTGAAACCTTTTTTTTTTTTTTTGTTAATTTTTTATATTGTGTCAAATGGGCGAGCGAGGGTATATATTAATGAGCTTTGCTTACAGCTGTTCTAGTTTATCAATTATTGTCAAAGATGTGTCAACATAAAACCCACAGGAATATTCTTTTGAAAATGTATACATCTTGTTGCAGGAACAAATCAAAATTGATGACAAAATTATAGTTTAAGTCTTAATGGACGGGAAGAACGGGCTTTCTATATTACGTTTGGCGGAACACTATGTTGTAGTATTTCTTAAAATTCAAAATAGCAATAGAAAATTGTTCACTGAAGCCTGACATGCTGTTTCCTGTGTAATTTGTGTATGTAGTTAATACAGTTTACCTTACTTTGTTTCTCTTAAACAATGATTAAGTATTTACGGAACCGGGTATCCGGGGTTGGAACACTATTTCTAGATTTCCTTTTTAATTTCTTGTAGAATTTAGGCAAAACTGACCCCAAAAGTGGCAAAAAGTATAACCCTAGATCTTCGGGGGCTGGGTCCGCCAGTATGTGTGGGTCAACTTTATTTTAAGTAGCACCATTTCCACTCACCAAAAAAACATAACCTTTCCATTATTGATACATTGGGAAGAACTAGGAACCACGTGAAATTAAGGTGGAGACATGGAAGGTATGATACACAATTGCCCACATTTTAAGAACTTTTGCCTCCTTTATTGACACTGTGCAAGAACAAGATAATCATTCTACCGATGAGTTTTTCTCCTTGATGAACAAATGGGATTTCAGTGTATACAGTATTATCTTCTTTGACTTGACATTGGATGTAAATGGAAGAGGTTATTATGATCAGTACATCAACAATTCATAACATTATTAGTAGTTGAATAAACGTTGTTTGTTTCTCGTTTTGTCGTTATTTGACATGAACTGGGCAACCAAAACCACCACCACAAAACAAGGACTAACCACCACATCACCACGACGAAACACCATAAAATCAGGACATAGTTTTTTATTATGCATGTAACGTTCAAATTCTATTACCACAAAATACTAGGATGGAAAGTATTCCTGATTAACCCTTTTGCATATTAATATCGTGTGGAAAAGTGTGAATTTTTGCCACTTTCAACAAAACAGGATTTTATGTTAATTCAAAAATAAAAATAATCAAGAATTGACAAAAAGATGGCTTAAATGATCACAAAACGTGCATGTCTTTTAATCTTCCCAACAAGCTGATACTATCTGTAAATTTGCAAAAATTCCGTTTTGTTTTGTTACGATCACAGCCACAACATCAGGACAACTACCACAAAACAGTACAAAACACCACAACAAAACATTACTTCGCAGGACAACTTTCCTACCTGTGTTTTTGATGTAAACATTCTCACCTTTGATTACACAAATGAAATAAAACGGACAACATGAAACACCTACAAATGGCTGAAAATTATAATTACATGCCACAATATGCTAGGGAACTACACAAAAAGAACAGAAATAAGACAAAAGACAAACGTAAACAACACTAGAAACTCGGGACAGCCAGACTCGGTACCGGCACTAGCAAAAGCCAGCGGTAGGGTTAAACCGGTTTATGGGTACCCAAATCTCCCCTTTATCTGTCCAGTTTCCCTTTAGTTTAGTAAACATACGAATAAAACCCAGTACAGGTAGACTACTATCTCCATGACCACAATCTTGAAAGGCGAGAATATGACTTCTTATATCGAAAGCCTCTTTTAGATATATATTCACAAAAATATTAAAAAAGATTTTAACATATCTGTCAACTCACTTGAGTACTGCCAACATCTTAAAAAAATGCTTTCTTCTACACTTGACATCATGTTTATAGATGATAAACATAAGACAATGCTCCGAGATTTAATTTATCAGTCAATTTATATTTTAAATATGGTAAACTATGAGCTTATTTATTCAATGAGTCGTCTGAAGCCAGGTTCGTATAAGAGCTAATTAACAAATGAATAGATCAGCAAAATCTGTTTTATATTGAAAACGTGTCGGTTGAAGCACGTTATGTCGATCATGCTTACTCTTTCAGATCACCTGGTGAAATACATTGATGCTGCTTTCTGTAGTATTTTATTAATACAAAAGTTAACAAGGAAAGGAACTCGGGAAAGCCGGACTTGGTATCGGCACTAACAACAGCTATTGGAAGGGTTGAACCCGGTTTATGGGTACCCAAACCCCCTTTTATCTGTTCCGTTTTCCTATAGTATAATAAACAAACGAATAAAACCAAATGTATATTTACATTTATCTTTCCTCTATATTGCCGGGTTTTTTTAATTTTGCATTTTCGATTTTTTTATATTTTATATATATTTTTTTATTTATTTAATTTTATATTAATCTATTTATTTATTGGTTTATTTATTATATTTTTTGGCGGGGTTGCACGAAGTTTAAATCCGGGTTATAGTATGGTGAATGTCGGGCGGGCGGGCAGGCGGATGGGCGGCTGGCGGGCGGGGAAAATGGGATACTGATTTTGTGAAATCAACTCCTCCTACAGTTTTCATTCTACATTTTTGAAACTTCACAAACTGTTTCTATATATATTGTAGATGTGAACCTCCCTTTTTGGAATTATTTTGATTTTTTTTTCCTATTTTTACAGACTTTGGAACTTAGTCATTGTTATCGACATTACCAATTTTGTGAAATCAATTTCTCCTACAGTTTTCAACCTACATCTTTGAAACTTTACATAATGTTTCTATGTATACTGTAGATGTGCACCTTCCTTTTTGGAATTATTTTGAAAATTTTTTCCTATTTTTACGGGCTTTGGAACTTAGTCATTTTTTATCGACATTTTCAACAAAGGATACCTATATATTGTGAAATCAACTCCTCCTACAGTTTTCAACCTACATTTTTGAAACTTCACATAATGTTTATATATATATATATATATATATATATTGTAGATGTGCACCTCCCTTTTTGGAATTATTTTGAAAAGTTTTTCCTATTTTTACGGACTTTGGAACTTAATCATTTTTTATTGAAATTTTCAACAAAGGTACCTATTTTGTTAAATCAACTCCTACAGTTTTCATCTCTGACCTTTGAAACTTTACAGATTGTTCTATATATTTTGAAAATGTGCACCTGACTTTATAGAATTATTTCACATATTTTTTTATTTTTTCTGGCCTTTTAACTTAGTCATTTTTTATCAATATTTTCAACATATTCTATACACAGAGCCATTAGGGAACCTTTAAAAACAACACTTTATATCTAGAAACACCAAAACGCAACCCGGCCATTTGAGTCTTTGACCCATTTTTAATTTTTATGCCTGTTTTTGCTGATGTATTCAATAGACATATCAGATCAAGTTAAAATACAAAGAAAAGACATATCATTTGTACTTATTTAATTTATTTCTCGTTTGGTTAATTTATTGTCAAACGAGACAAAGCCTTTTCGAACGGGATTTGCAGCCTTGCAATTTTTGAATTCTGTCGTTTCAAGTCCAATATTACTAAAATGAAGATAATTTTATATAGCTTGCATTTTTAATATACCAATTTTTTATATAATTATATAAAATTGTCATATTTTCCTTTGCATAATTATACAATTTTCTCAATAACCTTATTCGAGTCAACAGATGTCTCTTTAAACTCCAGAAGTAGATCAATGTAAACGTCTATGTTTTCTCGAATTCAAATATTGGGTGATCCCCCGCAATAAAATGTTCGCAGCTTATCAAACATGAGCACCAGAGATAAATATAGATTACCATTTACTTTTTTACTATATGGGCAAATATATTCAGAGATATTCTTCACTGAAGCTAAATAGCCTATTATAACCAAAAGTACTTGGTCGGTCCCTACAAAAAGTTGTTTTTCAGATTCAAACTTTATTCAAAATCTCCAGCAGCGGGGACATAGTGCAACACTTAGAAATAGGGGAATATTTTCAAAGATCTACCCCTCTGAAACGACTGAGCCAACTGGATCCAGCCTGGCCTTTATAGTCCTTTGTTGGTCCCATAAAAAACAGAATTAAATTGTGTTCAGATAAATGACATGGTTTAATATTGGACCATCGAAAACACTTTCGAAAATTTTGGACATTGAACCATGGGGTCACTTCCAAAAATATCGAACAATTGGACACTATTGGAATAAATTAAAGTATCTCCCTTGTTATACTACTGAGATAACTAGGACCAAACCTGCCATAATAGCCTAGGGTAGTCTCTAAATCAAATGGGTTTTCAGGCTTGCATATTATCCAAGATGGCCACAGACGGGAACATAATTCATTATTGAACCATTGGGAACACTTAAAAAATCTTTTACTCTGATACAAATGCGACCAAATTCGGTCAAAATAGTCTTTGGATGGCTTTAGGTTTTATGTTCTCGAGTGGGAAATATACTTTAACAATGGACCCCATCGGAAATTTTTCTGAGGTCAGAGGTCTAAAAATACTGAACCAATTAGAACCAAACTTGATCACAATAGTACTTGAATGGTGCCCTATAAAGATTGTTTTTCAGGCTCATATCTTATCAAAGATGGACGCCAGTAGGAAACATAGTTTAAGATGCGATCACACTACAAAACAATTAAAGAATGTTTTCTCGGAAACTACTAAGCCGAAACATAGTTTAAGATGCGATCACACTGCAAAACAATCAAAGAATGTTTTCTCGGAATCTACTTAGCCCCCTGGAAGCCAACTAAGTATTTTGTTGTTCCCCTACGAAAAGATTTTTTAGGTTCACACATTATAACACATAGTTGCAAGCGGAGAGCATAGTTTGACATTATGGGAAAATTCATTTAAAGACATCTTTGAAATGTCTTAGTTAATTGTTACTACACCTTGAGACCATAGTCCTTTGTCACCTACAATAAAGGTTTTTTTAGGTTTGCACCTTAACAAGGATGATTACTTGCCGAAAACATTTTTAGATTTAACCCTATAAGAATACATTATATTCAGAGATCTTCTCTGAAACTACTATGCCAACTGTAACTGAACTTTGCCACAATAGTCCTTGCGTGGTCATCTAACTAAAGTTCCTTTCAGGTTTCCATCTTATCAAAGATGGTCGCTTGCGGAGTGCATATTTTTACAATGTAGCCTACGGGAATAATTTCACAGATTTTCTCCTCTGAAATGATTGATCCAACTAGAACCAATCTTGGCCACAATACACCGATTGCGCATTTGCGGGATCGCTCATTATTTTAGCCAAACAAGGAGTAATCTGGTACAAAACTGGTTCCAAGATGCTGATAGACGAAGATAGTAATTTCTTCATTTCCATTCAAGTTTCGTTTTTTTGTGGGTTCGAAATGTTCCTTGTGGATTTCTTTGTCAGTTGAAAACGATATTATTTTTTACCTATATGTTGAATAACAACGTAAGATTCGTTGGAAGAAAATATCTGTCCCTTGCTCCAACGTTGGATTACGTCATTTTTCCTCCGGTTGACCCCAGATGACCTTGTCGAAATGAAGAGTCAAATCCGGAATGGAAAAGATGCGCAATCCATGTTATATGTCTTTTATAGTCCCCTACATAAAGATTGTTTTCAGGTTAGATGACCTCCAGCTGGGAACACATTTTTACATTGAAACATTTGAAAAACCCTTTCTTCGATTTTCTTCTTAAACTACAGAAAATTAAAATCAAACTTTGCCACAATGGTTCGTAGTTGGTCCTCTGTAAAAAGCTGTTTTCAGGTTCACATTTCATCCAAGATGGCCGCATGGAACATAGTGAGGCATTGAATTGTATTGCAAACGCAATCCAAGGTCTTTTCACTCTCAATACAATAGCAATTTAAATCAATAATAAAAAAAATTTGGACAGTTCCTTTCAAAGTTTAGTCTTCTTGTGTTCGTATCTTATACTGCCAGTGTTAACATAGTTCCAAAGAAAATTGCACTTAGAAATCTTTCGGAAATGAGAGACTAACGACTTGGTCATAACAGTACACTGGTAATCCATGTTAAAAATGCGTTTATACTTATGTACCTCATTCAATCTGCTGATCATGAACCAGTGGAAAAAAGTTCAACATTGGACTATATAGCCTCTTGTATAATCTTTAGGGCATGGTCCAGGTGAGCAATGCAGGCTCTTGAAAACATTGTGTTTCCTTGTTCGATGCACTCGGTAGACGTCATCATAAAAGTGTATTCGGAGTAGAACTGGAAAACAGGATATTGGTTCAACAATCAATATGTTCTTTTTAACTAAATTTCTTTTAAGATTGAATACCAATAAATTTGTCTTTCAGCCATTTTCTGACAATATTATATTTCCACACCTTATCATCATAATATGTTTACACTGGACAATATACCAACTTGTTTTGTCTTATGTTCATGTACGTAAGGCATCAAAAAGATATGGTTGCTAGGTAAAATTCCAAAAAGTAAATAGGTCTTTGAGAGTTTCAGGAAATTTACCAAAATTAGAATCAAAGATTCTTGCAACCTGACAGTTGAAATTCATCATTATAACTCTAAATAATTGAAAAAAGATATGGTTGCTAAGAAGAATTCCAAAAAATACAGGGTGTTTGAGAATTTCAGGAACTTAACCAAAATTAGAATCATAGATTCTTGCAACCTGACAGTTGAAATTCATCTATATAATGCTAACTAATTGAAAAAGATATGGCTGATAGGTAGAATTCCAAAAAATATTGGGTCTTTGAGAGTTTCGGGAACTTTACCAAGATTAAATCAAAGTTTTTTGCAATCTGACAATTGAAAATGATCATTAAAACTTAAAGGCATCAAAAAAGTTATTGTTGCTAGGTAAAATTCCAAAAAGTAATTGGTCTTTGAGAGTTTCAGGAAATTTAACAAAATTTGAATCATACTTTTGGAATTCCAGTGTTCATATTAGTCCTTGACATTTTCAGAATTTACAAAAGTTGGCACCAGGGTCTAAGTTCTGAAAGCTTAGAACGGATTCAAAGAGGAATTCCAAAATTCCACATGAAAATATAAACCGCAAAATCAAAATTGTATGTAAAGTTCCAGTCGTTCTGATGAGTACTGATTATTTTACATTTTTTGCCCCCAGGGGTCGTACCAAAAGTCCGCTTTAATCGGTAAATGAGATGCATATAATGGAACTTGCATACAAAGTTTCAGCTTCCAAACATGAATACTTCAGAAGATTTCGCTAATTACTGGATATCTCGAAATACATTTTCGCTCATTTTTCCGCGCTGAGGGCAAATTTCAAGATTCCGAAACCTTTGGCACAGACAACTTTCAAAGTGTTACTTTTACCCTTATTATAAGGTTTCTGCGATTTAAGGTGTAAGAAGAGTTCTAGCGGAATCGATTTTTTTCGTTTCTCGGACCCCTAGAGGCCATGCCCTGAGGGGTCATACCTAAATTCCGACACCCCCTGTGAAGTTTCTACATTATTTGTGAGTCGATTCCTGAGTTTAAACTTTGTAGCCCAAATGGCCTTGGAGATTTCTTCAATGATTGGATATCGCGAAAATTCGTTTTCGCCCATAATTTGCCCCTAGTGCGTTTGACCTAAATTCTGAATCCACAGTGCAGTACTTCAGTTCATATTCTAGTATGGTTCTTAGTTTCAAATTTGTATCTCTTATAGTTCCAGAGCTATGGGGGAGCATTACAAACGCACGGCCGTATGTACGTACATACGGACGAACTGCATTATATAATTCCTCCGCTTTCGCTAAGCGGGGGATAAATATTAGCGGGGCATAAAGTGTCCGTTGTCACAGATTCACTTGTTTTTCTCATTTTGTCTTTAAGTAATCATCTGAGTTAATAGAGTTAAACTCTGCATCAATTATTATACCCTTAACCAGTTGAAATGGTTATACGGTTTAACAGATTACAAAAACAGGATAACAGCAAACACCTACAATGGCCAGGAACTACAATCAAATGCCACAATTTACAAGCAAACTGCACCAGAAAAACAATAATGAAAACAAGAGACAAACATAAATAACGATAGGAACTCGGGATAGCCGGACTTGGTACCGACACTAGCAAAAGCCAGTGGTAGGGTTAAACCGGTTTATGGGTACCCAAACCTCCCCTTTCTCTATCCCGTTTCCCTATAGTATCATAAACATGCGAATAAAACCCAATACATGTCGACTACTAACTCAATGACCACTCTCTTGGAACAGAAAAAGCATATGACAAAACGTAATTTTGAAAGAAGGGTCAAAGAGTGCTCGTGGCTATACTGCCGACTAGCTCAAGGAATCTAGTCTGCTGATAAAACACTGTCGCACTACGGAAGAAATATCAAACTCAAAACTCCCCGAAAGGTTTGGTAAAGAGTCTTCATGTATTTCAGTAGACATCGGCAGTATCAGTGAGAGGCCAGTATATATGTAAAGTCTTCAGGTCACTGAAATACAAGGCCAATTTAACAGATTTGTTCAGAATATCTCGTCGATATCCACTTTTACGTAAAGAATGTAAGCTACGTCCCAGTTTTTCTGGATTATTAATCAGTTTTTGACATTTTCAACAGCATTTCCATAAAATCGAGGGTGAGAAATGTCCTTTGTAATTAGCTGTTTGCGAGTCACGTCATATCTAGATATCAAATGTTCATAGTGCCTGTAAAACTTTTTAAAAGTATTATATAATTCATGAAATCTGTAACCTTGTTGTAAAAGTTTGGATGTGAGGTTTAGGTTCCGCTCATTAAAATCATCAAGGGTAGAACAAATGCGAGCGAATCGTACAAGCTGAGATATATATACACCCGGTAGGATGGAGCTAGGGGAACATCGCCGTCAAGAAAGGGGAAATTAGTGATAGTAAAATCAAATCATCCCTTTTATCATAAACTTTAGTTTTTTATTATTACAGTCAATGATGATACTTAGATCCAGAAAAGGGCAGTATTTAGAATCATTGTTTGCCTTATTAAGTTCCAGTTGTTGTGGGTAAATGGTGTCATAAGCTAAAATCTGGGGATTGTCAATAGTAAGGATATCGTCAATGTACCTGCTATTATCATTGAAAATAGAAATAAGTTTATCACTATTTGGTACAGTTCCATTTTGTAGTTTTTTTCATGATATCCCGTTTGTAACAGAACAGAACAGAAAAAGATCTGCAATGAGAGGTGCACAGTTAGTACCCATGGGGATTCAAATGACCTGATGATAAACAATGGTTGCCGAAACGAACATAAATGAGATTCAATTCCTTAATCATATCATCACATGTCCAGGAGCAATGATTGTTGTAAGAGATATTTGAGAAGAATCCTTGCTTTTTGTTGCAGCAAATAAACTGAAGACCCGAAAATTTAAAAGACCATTTAATAAGTTCACCCAATTTGGATTTAATCAAATTATGTGGAAGGGTTGAATAAAGTGTAGAAAAATCATAACTGTCAATAGATGAAACTGGTCTATCTATAGAATGTAATTTATCTAAAACTTCAATAGAATTTTTTGCACTCTAAAAGTAATTTTCACCAGATGTCTGTCATTCCATCCTATTTGCACATGATACCTTACTTAATCTGCCATGGTGGCTGGTTGGCTAACAGATTCCTTGTTTGATTTATGGCATCTTGAATGAGATATGTTGATGAAACTGCTTTGAATAACATAAAACACGCATATGTTAAAATGGCATATAGAATTACCCTTGTTTTAGATGCTTTGGAGATATTATGAAGCTATGATTATACCCCCCGCTTTAGCGGGAGGTATATAGTGATCAAGGCGTCAGTTCGTTCATTTGTTCGTTATACGGTCTGCCATAGGGATGTACACTTTATTGCGACAACTCCTCATACATCCCGTGATGAAATTCAATGAATCTTTTACAGAATGTTCAATATATATTTCCATTGTGCAACGGCTATTTAAAATTCGCTATGACTTGATTTTATTTATTTCATATTTTACTTCTGAGACAAATGAGAGAGCGGATGGTATATATATATATATATATATATATTTTTTTTTTTTTTTTTTTTTCTAATAAAAATTTCTAAGGCTCTATATGATGATAAGAATACACCTTTGTTTTCTTTGAAGATGACGAATTCAACAGCCCTCGCCGAGGCGGCCGTTCAGGCGATGGTGGCAGAATGTTTAATAGAAGTGTCGAGAAACCAAACACTCATTTTAACATATGCAGATGGAAACAATGGTGACTCTTTCTTAGATGTTATTAAAGGTCAACTATGTAAAAATAACTGCAGTAATAATGGAATTTGTGTTAAAGGTAATTTGTTTGTCACAGGAAAAGCGTTTTCATTATATTTTATATGTTTTAACTTACTATTCCGTTATATCTAAATGAGAAAAATCCTATTTACTTACTGTAAAGCGAAAAATTTTCGCGGGAGTTTTATTTTCGCGATTTTCGCGTTTGAAATGGAGGCGCGAAAATAAAATGGCGCGAATAAATTTGTATATAATGGAAGTCAACGGTCAACAATTTAGCAGCGCGAATGAACTAAAATCCTGTCAATTAACCGCGAAATAAAGACGGCGCGAAAATTTTGCGGTTTACGGTATTTGTTTTTAGCTAACCTCAAGAAGTAAGGGGATTTATTTGATACCTCTAGTGTCGGCGTCCGCATCGGCGTCGGCGTCCGGTTGGGAAGAATGGTTAAAGTATATTCCTACTTACTAAAAAGTTCCACATGAACCATATTGGTATGCATGATGCATTTTGATATGACAACAAAGCATTCTTCGGGTGCTGTTTGTCGCTTACATTTTGCGCATGGGCTACTTGGTTAGTTAAAATGGTTAAAGTCCATTCCCGCTTAATGACATGTCCCACATGTCAACAAAATTGGTATGTATGAAGCATTTTTGGATAACAGGTGCAGTGAAAGGTCTGGATGCAGTCTGTAAACTATATTTTATGCATGACTGAATCTACTAAAAAGCATGATTATAGTCCATTACCGTTAACTGACATGTTTTACATTTGACAATGCTGCGCAACGGGTGAGCTTAGCAGGCTGTGTTTGCTTTCTTTGTTTGAAAAATAGCTTTCAGTTTACTTTGTACATAAAACATCCAACAGAATTCGAAATTCTTGGGTAAAAATTGTGAGATTGATATCACAAAATGTGTACCCTGTGTAAAAAAAGCAAGAAAAGTTACTTTCATACGAATGTAAACAACGAATCATACGAAAGTACATTTCATACGAAAGAAAATCTATCAATTCAACTAGTGACTTGATATAAATTACCAATTACCGACATTCAAAAATTTGTTAATACTTTTAAAAAGTAAAATGAGATATTAAACAAATGACTAGATACGGACATTACTGTGAATTTAAATACTGCATATGCGCATTTCAACGATTGAAGGAATGTATCACTCGACTACATGTCAAACATCTGGTAATATTTTGGCATACTCGATATAAATGATGACATCTATAAACTCGCCGTTAAATTATGATCAATCGAGTTCATTGATAATATGGTTTCATGGTAAAAGCTTACATTTTTGCCATTTTAAACCATCTTTGACAAATATTTATCATACTTGCCAACCCTGGGAGTGGTCAGAATAGAGAACTTTTTTGTGGCGTTTTTGTTAACTTGTTTTGTCTTTGCTGTTTCCACTTGCTTACCACATAAGTTGCGATTTTTATGTCACAGTACAAGCTTAGTAACATGGTTCAGGGTATGAAAAATACAATCATCAATGAAAACTTAGCCAAACATATCTATGATGTATTCAAAGTGTTTTTCATTAATTCTGTGAAACAGTAAAGTCTAAGCTATTGCACTATTACAGTTATTCGGATTTTTGCAGGTACATGCTACTGTTTAGTTGGTTATCTCGGTGTTAACTGCTCAAAATCGAAATCACAGCCGCCTACAAGGGGAGTTATTCCTGGGAATGGAAAATGCGGAACAAGACAGAGAAGTTGCCAACTAACAAATATCTATGGAATTTTCGAAACGAGCGATATATGGTGTAGACTTCAACATTTTAAGGTAATGCTCAATTGCCATTAATTATGTTAGAGAGGACATAGCAGGAAAACACTTGTCAAAATTATTTTTGTCTCAGTCCAAAACTGGAAATAATTAACTGCCATTTATGCCAGCAAGGCTGACACTAATAGTAAGAATATCACTAAACGATATACATTTGTTCCTTCGTTTTATCACATTACAAATCACCTTCATTCATTGGCTGAATATATTCCTCAACGTAATGAGAGTAGGTTCGCTTGTACATTTTGGAAAAGTTGACAATTTTTTCTTTTTTTTTTGTAAATAAGTGAGGTTACCAAGCGCACTCAAATCCTTTCAGGGTGAAATACATTGCCACCAGTGAACTCAATTGAAATTGAAAATGAAATTACAATTGAGATACTTTCTAACACCGAAGATGAGATAATAGAACATTTTCCTTAGTTTGATTTTGGCTTTTCTATTTAGATCCTTTTGGTTATTTGTTTTCTATCAGCTTTTACACGTAAATGGACTTCCAGTGTTTTGTTTTTATCTGCACTGATGAGACATAAGTTGTCGAAACGCGCATATGCAGAAAATAAATTAACAGTAACTTCGGTATTTGTGTTATTGATCAGTTGCATTTTTTTATACTGGCTATATTATTGACTGTAAACTTTCAACTTGAAATAGCATTATGCAAGTAATTCTCAAGTAAGAACAAGATTAGATAAATAAAAGTCCAGGGACAAGGCAAAAGTAAAAACACCAGAAGACGGAAGACAATCGATTTTGAGAAAAAGGACAACTGTGTCTTTTGACCACTCAACAACTTATTATACAACTTATTATACACAAATAATCATTATGGCGTGCTAGACCAGTTAAATTAATTTTTCAAAATTTCACCGAATAGATAGGCACGAGGATGAAAAAGAAAAGAACTGTCGGATTACAGATAACTTTCTTCACCAACGACCCAAGGCGGAAATACCAGTGAAGATACTGAAGTACTCAAGACCAAGATCGGGTTAAAGTTATACAGCCTCTATAGTAGCGGATGCTTCTTAACATATTTAAAGTTTTTTAAAATGTGAGAATTGATTTTGACGTTTAACGTGTATATGTCAGAATAATGTTACAATATAACTACAAATGCACAAGCAGTGCACGACTCTTGCAATTACGTAAAAGTAGTAGTGTATAGCACCTACTATTTGATGATAACATAATAAAGCAACCGTTGTAAAAAAAATTTTCGGCAAAATAAGAATGGTAACAGTAAGCCACATTTTTAAAGGCAGAAAAGGACAAAATATTCAAATTGAAAAATCATAAAAAGACCAGCTAAAAATTCTGTTACTCTTAAGTTATTCAAGTTTCTCTCGTTCTGGCAAGACCCGTCATTTTGTTTTCGTCCAGTTGCCTCATAGTTAAAGCCTTGAGTTCGAAAAGATGTGCCTTTCTTTCTTTTCCTTTCTTGTGATTTCAAGCTGTTTTCTTTTCTTAACTATTTTTTATATGTTATATATTGTGCTAATTATCTTTTGGTTGTGGGCTCATTTTACGATTCTTATTTTGTTAATTTTGGCCACTGCACAACATATTTTTTTTAAAATTCGTTTTTTTCGGTGCTTGTTTGTGTTGTTTCTCTGTAAGTCCGGAACTCAAACGGTTTATCCATTATCTCTTCCGTAAATTTCCGTCACACCAACTGAACTGATGCAAGACGGACAAGTAATGAATGAATAATGTTTATGCTTGAGAACCACACAAAACGTTAACCAACCATATATTCACCGAACATTTTGTGCGGTACATGTCCGTTCTACGGAGACGAACGCATATCATCTTTTTTTACTTTCGGTGTTCGTTTGGCTTATACGGTGTAGTGTAAAAGCCCTCTTACACTACACCGTATAACCGTATAAAATACATGTTGTCGATGCCCAAAATTGACATGTAATATCAAAACCAAGAATCGTAAAAGTAGGCCACAATTAAAAGATAATAAACATAAAATATGGAATATGAAAAAGAAAATAGAAAAGAAAACAGCAAAAGAACACAAGAAAGGAACAGAAAGAAACGCCCATGTTTTCGACTTTATGGCGTCAACTATGAGGCAACCGGACCGAAAACCAAATGACGCCCCTGCAAGAACTAGAGAAATTTGAACCGTTGAAGAGTAATAGAATTTATGTAGTTGCCCAACAGTTGCAGGCAATTAGGCCAATAATTTTGCTATATTTTTGTTCCTTTCTTCTGATTTTTGGCCTGTTTTTTATCTTTTGCTTTGTATATTTTGACCTTCTTAACCTTTTAAAATATGATCTACATATTGAACCTTGAATAAGAGGTCACCTTTGCAAAGCAGCAAGTTTTCAAAACCCCATGACTGGCTGCTTAAATCTTTTTCTTAAAACAAAAAAATGTCCGTTTCTCGCCGTTTAAAAACACGTTATATATGTTAAACAGCATCAGCTTCTATAGAGACTGTTAAACTTTATCCCGATCTTAGTCTCCAGTATCTTTACTTGCATTGTCGCCTTGGGTCGTCGGTGAAGGTTATGTTATCTGTAACCCGACAGTTTTTTCTTAGGTCATTCTCTTGCCTTTCTATTCGGTAGCATTTCAGGAAAATAACTTTAATTGCTCAAGCACGCCGCCATAAAGATTATTTGCGTAAAATAAGTTGTTGATCGGCCAAAACACACTGGTATTCTTTTTTAAAATCGATAATCTTACATGGTACCTATTCAATTCGTTTTTCATTGGTGCTCGTTCGTTACGTTTTCTAACGCTCTCCGTTTTATCAACCGGGTTTTCCATCGGAAAAATCCGGTTATTAAAATGGTGAAAATGGCGGGCGGGCGGCTGCCAAATGGGTACATCGTTTGTCTGGACCAAATCTCCTACAGTATTTGAGACAGGAAGTTTTTATTTTGCAGATCAACTGTACATATGCCAAAGATGTGCATGGTACTTTGATTTTAATATTTGATCTATGTCAAAAATATCAGTTGTTGAACTTAGTCATTTTTACGTCAATTTTTTAACAATAGGGTACCCCTTTGTCCGGAGCAAATCTCCTACGGTATTTGAGACAGGAAGTGTTTATTTTGCAGATCAATTGTACATATATCAAAGGTGTAGACGGTACCTTGATTTTGATTTTTAAAGATTTATGTCAAAAATATCAGTTGTTGAACTTAGTCATTTTTTCGTCAAATGTTTAACAACGGCAGTAGAATACCGAAGGAACAAAGGGGTGAAATTCGCAAAAATAGAAGTCCAAAGACAGGGCAAAAACGAGAACACAGAAAACAATGACGTTAGACACAAAAACAATGACGCCAGACAGACACAAAGCACAGAACCAGAAACCACAACATTCAGAACAAAGGCACTCACAGTGTGAACTCCAGTGAAACTGAGAGTGACATCAGGTGCTCCGGAAGGGTAAGCATGTCCTGCTCTGTTAACAGCACCCGTCACACTGTGGGTGATTCAATCCGGGAAAATGTCAAAGTCGGTAGTCAAATCCGGGAAGACGTGAATCTAGCTGAAAATGCCCACTTTCATTTGGGATACTGACACATCATATCTTTCAATGATGCTATGGTGACGGCCATAGAATTTCTTGAGGGGTGAAATTAACAAAGGTTGAACAAATCCCTGACTAAGCAGCTTTTGGGACAGTGTTTTTGCTCTGTTCAAAAAATCACTGTACAAATAGGGTAACAATAGGGTACCCCTTTGTCCGGAGCAAATCTCCTACAGTATTCGAGACAGAAACTTTTAATTTGCAGATCAATTGTACATATATCAAAGGTGTGCATGGTACTTTGATTTTGATTTTTGAAGATTTATGTCAAAAATATCAGTTGTTGAACTTAGTCATTTTTACGTCAAATTTTTAACAATAGGGTACCCCCTTTGTCCGGAGCAAATCTCCTACAGTATTTGAGACAGGAAGTTTTTATAATGCAGATCATTTGTTCCTGTATCAAAGGTGTGCACAGTACTTTTATTTTCCTTTTTGATTAAAATCCAACTTGCTGAACTTTCAGAAATATAGGCTAGTTTGGTGGAAGGTTAAACATTGAAAATTAATGAACATTATAAGTAAATTTCAAATATTCAGGGTCAACCCGTGTATAAGATATACTATCCATGTAAAAGAAAACCGGGTTTGCTGTCACATTGACAGCTTTCCTCTTGTTCGGTACTCGACCGGTTTGTTACCGTTATAAATACGTTTTAGTTCGGTGCGAGTTCGTTTAATTCGGTGCCAGGACTGTGCATGTATGGTGTACTTCTAGCTTTTTTTGCGGTTTCATTGTAATTCGTGAATTGACAAAAATATTTACCACCATACAATTTTATTTTCATCCCTTCCTCATACGTTTGTGTTATACGGTGTAGTGTAAGAGCAGCTAAAAAGAACTGAAAATACTATTGTTATTGCAATGCTTTCTGGTGTAGCATAGACTGGTGACGTTTAAATTTTGGGACAGTAAATCATGAATTAAGATATAATCAAACTGAACGTAACGTTGATATTTTTCTCTGAATTGTAGAGTATATAAAAGGGACTTTAGCGGAACTGCCAAGTCTTGGGCATTTAGCATGAGACTAACGATTATTTTATATTTGCTCAAAATCCATGTGATTTGTTTTCATTTTTGTCGTTTGACCATCGAAAATTTTGACAAACCTCGGCGATAGTAATTTTTAAAACTTGAAAAGTAAACTAATCAAGAAAGCTTGGACAATACTCAATATTATTAACATCAAAAAGAGAATTCGGTTGGGATATATTACCATTCAGAAACTTGCAATATCTATATTTTTGTATTTCTTATCAAAATTCCTAATCCAAAGCTCTGTCCTTAGCTGATTTTGGCTTTTCATTTACATCAGGATTTGCTTATTTGCTCTCTATCAGTTTTTAAGCATCTTTGAGTTAATGGTTTTCCAAATGTGTAGATTTTATCTGAACTGAAGAGACATAAGTTTAATAAGATACTAAATTTAAAAACAATAGAACAGTAGAATACCGAAGGAACAAGGGAAGCGATTACTACAAAAATTGAACTCAAAGACATGGCAAAAACGGCAACAGAGAAAAACAGACAAGGCAAGGACGTGAAGCAGCTACAATGCACTGAAATAAAAAGAGGTCATTAAGAACTGATGCACTCATAGTGTGTACTCCCATGAAACCGAGAGTGACATCAGGTGCTCCGGAAGGGTAAGCATGTCCTGCCCGCTATCGACACCGGTTACACTATCACTGAGGTATATATTGTTTTGAAAGATCTGTTTGGTAGCGGATTGGTTAATGTCATTTTCTAACCCCTTACACAAAACCAATTCAAATCCATGGTACATATTACTTCTCTAACCCCTAAACAGTATAATGGTAAAATTTTGAAAAACTTTTGTAAATCTCTATAGTAATCAAACTCCCATAAAAAAATCGAAGGTCACACCAGGTGCTCTGGATTGGTAAGCACGTCCTGCTACGCTAGCGGCACCCGCACACTATCAGTGAGTCAATCCAGGGTTGAGTCAAAATCCGTGAAGACGTTAGTTTAAGTAACTTCATTATTAATTTGTTATCAGTTCACTTTCCACGTCATCAATTGCCTGGTACGTAGTTTTGCCCGGAGACCTTTTTACTCATTTTCAGACAATTTTTAATGAACGTTTGATTACTCGCAAAAATTCTTTAAAACTTAAAAAAAACTAATGATGCAGGTTCTTCTTTAGACCAACTACACGGGAAATGGGATTCTTAAACCAAGTACTGAAATACATATAATAGTAGAGGTAAAGCTATTGTCCACCTTAGGTCAAGTTCATTACTCGTAGATTTGTTCTTTCTATGTTGCAACCATTTCTAAATGTTTAAGCCAACAAAACAGTTTATTTAATTCGTCTCAGGTCCTTTATTTACAGGAGCTTGAAATGCAAAAGCAATCTACAGATTATATGATTATGTCTTTTTTAAAAACATGTAAATTATTAAATATTCTGTTACTTTATAATCTTCAGAGAAGATGTTAAAGTATGCAACTTGTTGAAAATGAGGACGATAGCAAAATTACTGATAATAATATTTTTTTAAGGATGAGTCTTTCACTCACATTTATGCAACGTTTGAACATCATCCTGCATTACAGCACCGACTAGGCCCAATTTTGGGTTTTAGTGGTATGTTTGAAGGGACATAAATGCACCTACAATCCCTAAATAGCATGAATTTATGTCAGTATAAAGGCTTCAGCAAAACTTTACTTCAGAGAATCCTATCTTGATAACCTAATATTGGCACTTCATTTATCTGTAACCCAAGGACACAGCCTACGGAGCTGTAGATAAAACATTAAAGCGTATTTTTTTAATGAACTACTGTCGTTGTTTTACACTTTAATTATAGGTCGTAAATTTTACCAAAGAACAATCATCATCACCTGTAATTCGGAAAGCAACATATCATGGCCCAGACAGGATTTCAGTTTCACTTGAGTCAGGGAGGCGACGAAAACGATCAACATCAGACACGATGGCTGAAGGTTATGATATCAGTTTGTCATATGATGGTACCAACTTTGGAGAAAGCACCGCTATAATCATTTATGATGAAAATTGTTATGACTGTAATGCTACGACAACTACCTGCACCGTCTTGGTAAGTAATGACGCTTAAATGAATTGGCAATATTAATTTTTTTTAATCACCTTTTAGCTTCACCTTGATTTCTCGGTGTAATTATTCTATCAAAACATGTTTCATTTATTGTCAGTCAGCCATGTTTTATTAAACGATCATCTCTGGAGAAGGACATTGATAAGCAATGCGCTATGTTGAATAAGAGTTTTTAAACCAATGGACCTCTGTAAATCTAACTTTTTGACAATGGTCCTGCAAAAGTCAATATCGCATCAAAGATTCTTGGAAATATTTTTTAAATCACCATGCTAGAAGTATTTAACATATTTTCAAATTAATGATTATCACTTCAGACAACTGATTAAATGATCTTTTAGATTTTCTGTTATTCAATTCATTTGTTGTAAGAATTACCCCTAAAACGCTTATCGGGTGAGCCTAGAAGAATCTTTATGGTTTGCAGGTATGGTCGTTAGTATTTAAGAAGAAATCCGCATTCTTTCTTTACAATTTAATGATTGAACGAGTACTGTTAGGTTCAGCATTCCGCGTATTCTACGAAAAAATAAGTTTTGAAAAACGTTATTGTAAGAAAAGTTTAGGTTGACTGGACGGTGTTACTTGTCACTCAGGATTTGATCATTCCAAAACAGCAATAGGTAAAATAGACCAAATCAACGGTGATCTATTTAATAGATCAATAATTGTTTGATTAGTGAATGTTCATATATATATCTTGGGGCATGCACATTACAAACTTTTTGTTTTTGAAAAGTGTTAATTATACAAACATGACTACATGATCATTAATGATTAATTTGATTGTAATTTTTTAACACCTAATGTTGGCATTATACTGAAATAGTATATTTACCCAAGTTCCAAGTTTAAGGCAAACTCCGCCAGGCCAATCTTAAGTTTTATTACAATACTATGCATTTAGTTTTATTGATATATCGGGTACTTGAAAAATAAGCTGTTTGAAGACCGTACGGTGACCCCTAGATGCTTTGTTTTGGGTCGTTTTAACCTGGATATGGGATGTTGTTTCCTTGACATTTACCCCATTTCCTTTCTTTTTCATGTTTGTTTTCGTATTGATAACTTATAAATATATACATATAGATGCTTTCAGTGTAAAAGGGTAGGGATATTGAGTGATTGCTCACATACAGAATATATACATAATTGCTATCATGTTTTTTATTGTTGTTCCATTTATGAAGAAAATGATGAGATCTTCAACAATAAGACAGACACTAAACTCAACAACATTCTTATAAGATGAAATGTTTTCATTTGATCTGTACTGAAGAGACATGTTATGTCGAAATGATCTTTTGCCGCAACTAAATTTATAATTTACGGTATTTAACTATTAGGAAATTGCACCTGATCTCACCCATAATTTTTTTAGGTCTGTGTTGTTCATCTTTGTGTGTGTGTCTTCATTTTTCTTTACTGTGCCGTGCTCATGTTGTGTCTCTGTTTCCTTTTTTGTTTCCGATGTTGCCATTGTCCTTTGACTATTCGTTTTGGATTGACGGTTCGGTTCTCACTTACTTGTTTACCCAATAATCATTTCTATATTGCTGTTAATGAATGTTAACTCTTGCTATTTAAGTTTAATTATTGATTCAACGGGTACCTATCTGTGTTGCAGAGCTATTGAATTCTTTTTCATGATGGATAACAGTAAGCACCTATAATGGCCGTCAACTAGTAATCATATGCCACAATTTACAAGCAAACTGTGCTAATGAAGACAAAAGACAAACATAAATAACGATAGGAACTCTTGATAGACGTATATGGTAATGGCACTAGCAGAAGAAGTGGTAGGGTTAAACCAGTTTATGTGAACTAAAAACGACACTGATGTCGTGACATCCATGATTTGTTGCCTTTGAATTTTGTCAACCCTCTCTTGAAGAAATGCTACATTTATTTCATACTTGTAAGAACTGAACTTCCACTTTCAATAAGACGAAATGCTATTGATTTTATATCTTTTTTTGATTTGAAGCAAGACATTCTCATGGGTTTTAAATTTATTTGAAATTATGTTGATTGTTTTTGTTTTTTCTCTGCAAATCTACGTATATTTGTAACAAAGTTTTTGCGATATGTGTACTTTAACAGCAATTTGTCTACTTTTAACAATATAATATGTGTAGTTTACTTTTAATGTTAGGTGTAAGTTTGTCAATGTTTCATTTCTGTTGATTTGTACATACATCATAATTTAGCAATTATCATGTAATTGCAGGATTCATGCCCCTCGAATAGTACAGAAAGTACTGTTTCTACAACTGTACAATCAAATACTGCTTCAGACAGTGCACTTTCCACTGATGTCACTACTTCAAACCAAGAAAATCAACAGTCCTCAGATACCTCAGAAAAAAGTGAATCTACTACATCAGGGACAACAACAGGCCAGGGAAATGAGATGACATCTACAAACGAAGGAAATATACCGTCATCAGATCTATTGACAAGCACCATGTCTGCTACGCCACAAAAGACAAGCGATTCTGAAGGTACTGAAATATTGTAGATATTGTGTGTTATACCCTCGACTATGAACCGCTTTGATGCAGCTTTCTCAATTTTTTATTAGTTTCTTCCTATTTTAAGATGAAGGTCGAGTTCGATTCCTACGAAATTTCCATTGGTCATTCAAGAGAAAATTGCTCTTGATTTTTAAAAAAAACGCAATTTCTCCGTGAACGGGTGAATGCAGCTTTTTAAAATTAAGATTAACCATTTCCTTTCAAAAATAAAATGAAGATCGGGTTCAAATTTGAATAAATGTTTATTTGTCATTCAATAGTTTTCCCTTAAGTGCATTTTTTCCCGTTTCCAGATGATAAAAAACACTTTAATGCAGCTGTCCCAAATTTCCTTCTATATAACATAGGTCAATTTTAATATTGACAAAAATCCCATTTGCCTTTTAGAGAACTTTTACAAGTTTTTTGTGTAAATATTGAGATTTTGCATGAATACAGGTAAGGTCGTATGTCCTAGGTGTGAAAATAAGGAATTTATAAGATATATGTGTAGCGTGGCTAGCAGTTTCATTACACGATTTGGTAACCAACCGATGAAAAAGTTTTCAAAAATAGCAATAATACATTACCGAACTTGTTCATTTTATTTAATTAATAATATAAAATTGTGTTTCAGGAGGTGGATTGAATACGATAGTTATTATTTCTGCAGTAATTACATTAATTTGTATTATGGTTATAGTTGTTGTTGTTGCCATTTACCTGAAGCTTAAAAAGAAAAATATCAAGTAAGTCAACATTTATCCATATTACTCTTTCTTCCTATTTATTAGGGCCCCGCATCGAGATGCGGGTGCCCTATAGTTTTCACTTTGTCCGTCCGTCCGTCAGTCTGTCCGTCCGTCTGTCCGTCAACAATTTTTTTGGTCGAAGTTTTCTGGGCTTTTACAGGTGGGAATGATTTCATATTTGGTCTGAAGCTTTATAATGATGAGTTGCACCGTCTAAGCACTTTTCAGGTTTGCCGTGCTACTACTTCCTGTTTGCCGATACTTTAACTTTTTTGTTATACCACTCTATGGATGAAAAGTTTTCGTCAAAGTTTTCTTGGCCTCTACAGGTGGGAAGGATTTCATATCTGGTCTGATACTTTATGATGATGAGTTGTACCGTCTAAGCAATTTTCATGTTTGCCGTGCCACTACTTTGTGATTGTTGATACTTTTACTTTTTATTATACCTCTCTGTGGATGAAAATTTTTCGTCAAAACTTTCTGGGCTTCTACAACTGGGAATGATATGATATTTAGTCTAAAGCTTCATGATGATGGGTTGTATCGTGTAAACTATTTTCAGGTTTGCCATGCCACTACTTCCTGTTTGCCGATACTTTAACTTTTTATTATACCACTCTATGGATGAAAATTTTTCGTCAAAGTTTTCTTGGCTTCTACAGGTGGGAATGATTTCATATTTAGTCTAAAGCTTCATGATGATGAGTGGTATCGTGTAAGCTATTTTCAGGTTTGCCATGCCACTACTTCCTGTTTGCCGAAATAACTTTTAATTGTACCACTCTATAGATGAAAATTTTTGTTAAAGTTTTCTTGGCCTCTACAACTGGGAATGATTTGATATTTGGTGTAAAGCTTCATGATGATGAGTTATATCGTGTAAGCTATTTTCAGGTTTGCTGTGCCACTACATCCTATTTGTCGATACTTTTTAACTTTTTATTTTAAAACATTTTCTTTAAACAAATGTTGATAATTTGGTACAAAGGAAGTGACTGCCTATTGAGGGGCCCTCCTGCGTTCAGCAGTACCTCTAGTTTCAAACTAGATTTAACTTGAACTTACTATGAGGTATGATGAGATCATTGTTGCAGGCCTCATGGTGACTTCAAGATGAAGAACAACTATTAAAGCGTTGTTCCTTTGCTTGTTTTTATCATGTATTTGTAGAGAATTTGTCTCATGTGCATTTACTCCATATCTTTTCATTCACCATTAACAGTAATCTGTTGAAAAACAACTTGTGTTTTGAAGATTGCCGAAACACAATTATAGATCTGAATAGAAATTTTTATATATGTATACCTTAATTTTCTTAGTATTTTGATTTAAGTATTTATGTTACAGAACACCAACCAACACGGCAACAAATGAATCTTATGTATGCAGTCCTGCTAACAGCATTAGTGACTTCAACGCACCAAACATACCACCATGGAAGACAAGTTTAACCAGGGGAAACTCAGATATAAGTATTGGCTGGACAACTGATAGACCAAAGACACCAGAGCATTTATTTTTAGCAAGTCAGTATCAGTCAAAATAGCTTATTTTGGATAGAAGAAAATCAAGGTTGCAAAATTGTTGATATACATGGAAAGTGCTGAATAATGATTGACATTTCTTAAATCTTGATATTAAGATCTATACTATATCCACAGAACTTCTTGCACTTTATGTTACCTGAAAGTACGAATTTATTATTCTTAATTTCATATTCAATATGTTATTAAGTCTTCGAAACGTCAGTATTTATTTTATTATTGTTAATGTTGTTGTTCTTAATATTTATAAGTTTTTTCTTTCTTTTTTTTATTTTGAGTTGACCTCAGATTTTGTCCGTCCTCATTCTAGACTTTCTTAACAAAAATATTTTTTGCTATGAGTTACTAGATGACATTTGACTGAAAGTTTTTTTAGAAGTGTTGAAATTAGGCCAAAATGAAAATAAAATCCACACCCTTTCTGAAAATGTGTTTCTTTTCAAATGAAGAAAACCAAGAACGTTTGAGTTGCTCAAACTGGAGAAAACTTAACAGACGGATAAACAGGACAATTAAATTGGAGCCCTTTTTTGCATTTTGCGTTTTTGTCTTAATTTTTTCTTTTCTTTTTTGTATTTGTGTGTCACACACACAGTTAACACTTGTTTGATATATTTCGTAATTTTGCATTGATGTTTTTCTCAAAAAATTAATTTTGATACAAAAAGTTGGATTTTTAACATGGCGTTGTTCAACGAAGATGGACGTTTGAAATCTAAGCTATATGACAAGCGTGATGATTTTAATTTCCCCATTGTGAACTTTCCCTTTCTTAGCAGCAATATACCTACCTCTCCAGCCTATGGAGTGTACATTTCACAGTTGATTCGTTACTGCCGAGCTTGTAGTTTGTTCAGTGATTTTTTTAACAGAGCAAAAACACTGTCCATAAAGCTGCTTAGTCAGGGATTTGTTCAACCTTTGTTAATTTCATCCCTCAAGAAATTCTATAGCCGTCACCATAGCATCATTGAAAGATATGTCAGTATCCCAAATGAAAGTGGACATTTTCAGCTAGATTCACGTCTTCCCGGATTTGACTACCGACTTTGACATTTTCCCGGATTGAATCACTCACAGTGTGACGGGTGCTGTTAACAGAGCAGGACATGCTTACCCTTCCGGAGCACCTGATGTCACTCTCAGTTTCACTGGAGTTCACACTGTGAGTGTCTTTGTTCTGAATGTTGTGGTTTCTGGTTCTGTGCTTTGTGTCTGTCTGGCGTCATTGTTTTTGTGTCTAGCGTCATTGTTTTCTGTGTTCTCGTTTTTGCCCTGTCTTTTGACTTCGATTTTTGTGAATTTAAACCTTTTTTTCCTTCGGTATTCTACTGCCATTGTTTTCAACATTTAGCAAGTAAATTCTGCCCAAACCGGTGATGGGGGCCGTCCTGAACTTATAATAAGGTAACTATTTTTGCTCTTTTTTGAAGGCCTCATGATGACTTCAAGAAGAAGAACAAATGAAAGCGTTGTTCTGTTTGCTTAATCTTACTATGTATTTATACGGATTTTGTCACGTGTACATTTACTCTATATCTTTGAAATGTTGTTATGGACACAGATGATAGGAATAAAAACTCAGACCATTGAAACTTCACAGATTGTTTTAGTATAGAACTTGTGCTTCTGACTCTATGGATTTGTTTCGAAAATTTTTTATATTTTCCGGACTTAAAAACTTTGCCATTTTTTACCTTTTCAACAGAGGGTACCCAATTTGCGGATTCAGTTCCTCCTGCAGTTTTCAACCCAGATCTTTGAAACTTCAGAAATTGTTTCTACATATATTGAAGAAGTGAACCTGCTTTTTCAAGTATCCCAAAACATTGGAACTTAGTTATTGTTATTGATATTCTCAAAAGATACCAGAATTGTGAAATTAAGTCCAACTACACTTTTCCTCTCATATCCTTCAAATTCAAAAGCATATACCTCGCACATAGAACCAAAACGTTAAAATTCCATTATAAGGAACCTATAAAACAACAACACCAAAGCTCAACTCGGCTATTTGAGTCTTTGACCAATTTTTTACTTCAGTTCACAAAACTGCTTCTTACACTTTTATCTTATTGGTGTCTTCCAATTTATCCAACTTTTTAAAAATCACTATTCCCAGTTATCCAACTTTTTGTTTTATCACCTAGGGCAATGTTTATTTAGTGCTTCTCACAAATTATCATGTAAAATAGACAAGAAAATTATTCCATGGATAAAATAGTAATGTTGCATTTGTTTGTTATTTTTCAATTTTGATTTAAGTAATGACAATGAAATAAATGAAATGAATAAATAATTTGCAAATAATTAAGTAAAAGAAAAATAAATAAAATAATTTTAAATTTGAATGGTCCCAGAACTGATCAACAAGTTTTAATGGGTAAAGATTTGTAAATAACTTATAGTAAATGTATACTTAATGCAGCTTAATATGAATTTAGAAAAAAAGAATAAAAGGATATGAATTATCTGAAAATATGCCTGATTACTAGTATTTTCTTTCTCTCATAATCATTCAATATTTTATTTAAGTCTCATCTCCCATAAGCAATAAAGGGATATGGAGTAAATACAAATGAGACAAAGTCTCTACAAATACAAGGCAAAAACAAGCAATGGAACAAGGCTTTATTGTTGTCCTTCATCTTGAAGTCACCATGAGGCCTTCAACAATGGGCTTTTCTCATCTCTAATATATGAACATACATAAACATTCATTGTGTACATGTACAGTATAAAACATATAAAACAATACAGATATAATGAGAGCCATTCTGGACAGAATTATAAGAGACTGTATAACCTTAATTGAAAATGCTACACTAAGACATATTAAATGCAATTATTTACAAAATAAGAAGTTTCTGTGAATATTTTAAATCATTATTTACAAAATAAGAAGTTTCTGTGAATATTTAAAATCATATAGCAGGCTCTTGCACATGCTTTTTAAACATTTTCATTAGAAAATAAAAAGACTTATAACTGTTCATCATCAAATTTCTTAAAATTATTTTCATAAAATTCAGCTTCCCTAAATAAAACTTCTCTTATTTCCTTATAAAGTGGACAGTGCAGTAAAACATGGGCTTCATCTTCAATAAAACTTTTATAAAAATGACAATTTCTGTCTTGTAAATTTGAATTTCCAAATCTCTCAGTCTCTATTCGAAGTGGCGCGGTACCACATCTAAATTTAGCCATAGAGCTTCTGTGTTTATGCAAAAAAGTCCAGTTTTCGCACATTTATGTTTGGTGCTCAGCTGATGTGCCCAAATATAAAACTTTTCTGTTAAGACGATTTGAGCTCATATTATTGAGCATTGTATAGAATTTCAATAAATATAAAAGCTAGCCTAAGACACCATTCCAGTATTTCAATATTTCAATACCCATTTTATTCCAACATCACCAATACAATTAAATAAGTTAAATATCGATATTTCACAAGTCATTAGAACCTAGGACAAACCTGAAAGTGTAATATAAAGCAAAAAATAGAAAAAAAAATTATACATGCGGTAATATAAATAATTTTATATATTTCAACAGGACTATATTTTTGTCATATTTTTTATCCGACACTTTACCCAAGCTCTAATTAGTGTTTGTTGTGTTAGTAATTACACCTATTCCCACTTATCCAACTTTCAATTTTTACCTGTAATGTATATTTTATTAAAAAGTTGGATAAATGGGAATGAACCATCTTATTTACTAAATATATTTACATGCTGTTTGATTATCATTACCAGTACATTTTATATTTGTATTTTTTATTTTTAATATCGAAAAAATAAATAGTGAACAATAAAAAATGTACGTTTTTGTTGTCCATGTCTATGTTTACATTGACTATAAAATACATTTTATAATGTGTTTTCAGGATTTTCTTTTTATTCATTATTTGTGTGGGTGTTTTTTTTCCCTTCAAATCAGTCATCTCTTTATTAAATATTACACTGTAATATTAAAAACTGAAAATATATAAACGGAGTATCCGACAAGAACGAGTACATGCATAAGAGACAAAGTCCCTTCAAATAAAGTGTAAAACCAAGCAGAGCAATTGAGCAAGGCTCTTATGGTTGTTCTTCCTCTTGAAGTCTGCATGAGGCCTTCAAAAAATACACAAAAATATACAATTAAAACATCTAAAACTGACAAAAGAGAGAAAGAATGGCACGAATGTAAAGAAATAATCTATTTTTATAATATTATTCCTGTATTGAAATTGAATGTTTGTTTAGTAAAGAAAAAAAATGTTTTATTTTGGTTTTTTATAATTTTCAGGATTTCGCACGATTTTAATATATAATACCTGTGAAACTCCTATTAGGTCCGCCTTCTCTCGTCATTTTTGCTCCGTAATTCAGGAACGATATTATGTAATGGACTATGGCCTGCAATACCATTTTTATTTTGTTCTATAGTTAATTTGTGGCCATTTCACAACCTATATTTTTATATCTTGCACCCTTCCGTCCATCTGTCTGCATGTATGACCCCAAAAAACATTATCCAGGTCTCCAAATATATCTCTCGAAACTTTTTAACCAAACTAGCAGGAATGCTTTAATTTATATTGTACATAAAGATGAAGATGTGCACCATATATTTTGTTTTTTTTTTATCTCTTTTTATAAATCTTCAAACTACCATTTGATTTTGTCATTTTAGCTCTTTGGGGTTCTAGTTAAAACTTCTTTTATTCTCAACAATTCCTGCATGGCTTTGTTCTTTACAACAAAACTTGCAGAAATGCTTCTGCGTATATTGCATGCTTCTGTGTATATTGCATGCTTCTGCGTATATTGCAAATGTGCAACATTAAATTTGTTTTAATTTTTTTTTCCGAGATTTCGAAAATATCTTTGTACTTAAATTTGTAGGGTAATTGAAGTCTTTTGATATTCCTCTATTATCCAAGCATCCACCTAAACTGATTTTGTATTTTTGAACTAAACAGAAATGACTCGGTATATATCGAAATGTTCACGTTGCAAATTTCTCGGGTTTGAAGCTATCATTGGATTTGTCATTTTATTTTTCGTAACGCCTCCATTATCTGTAACACCTTGTTAACCCCTGGGTACTTTTCAATGAAATTTGTAGGAATGCTTCACTATGTATTGCAGTGTATTATGTATTTTATTCTGCTTTATTTATATTCTATTGTTCGACTTTTATCACAAGCACAGAAAGTCTTAAATATACATAGTGAAGGCGACACATGTGTTCCACGGAATATATTTTTTATTATTATTGTGTAAATTATGATTTTAGAATTACCCCTTTCTTCCTTTTCGCTTCGGTATCAGTTTGCTGATGTATTGTTCATTTTTATGTAGGATTTGTATTTCGTGTCATTTTTCTGAAAAAAGGGTATACATTTCTTTATTTAAATAGTATTTATGAAGTTTTTCGGTACAGATTTTTCCTAAATATTTAAGTTGTGCATGGTAACAATTATAAGTTTGGTGTTGTCTTTCTTTAGTATACAGTTTGTTGAACTTTTCTATGAGTTGATGAAGAAAAATTAATAATTTGTTCGCTTCACTCTTATAGTTTTCTGTTAGACGGTTTTTATTTTGTAGACCATTTGTTATCAAAGATGTACATGTGCATGTGAAAATGGTTTTGTCATTTTGGTATATTTTACAATTCGACGAGCTAGGTTATACAGTCTTGCTTCAACATGTATTTTACTTTAGTTTCTACCTATGTCTTAAAGGATCACTAAAGCATGCATTTACAGGTCAAATAATTTGTTGCAAATCAGTTCTTTGAGTAAAAAAAAAATAAAGAGATGTCGGACATTTGACCTGTTAAAAAGGGGTCAATTTTAAAATCTAAAAAAAACAGAAATTACAACAAACACATAACAAAAAAAGAAGCATATTTTCTATCGTAAAACAGTCATTTTATGACTAGCAAGTCTCCATGCTATATGACTTTCATTGGGCAGTTTGTTGTCACTAGTGTACAGACAATGTCAAGCAATACTTGAATTCTATACAACCTATATGATATTTGTCAAAATGTATCGGTCAGTTTTTCAGTATTTCTCCTTTTTTGCTTTTGTTGTGTGTTTGTTGGAATTTCTTGATTTTTCATCCCTTTTTTAACGGCTCACATGTCCATATACCTCTATATTTTGCATTTTAAGGTCGCCGTATGTATCCTGCAGACACAAATATCATTATTTAGAAACAGATCTTCAATATTTAAACCCAACACATAGGTGTGTCGTCCTTTTGTGTACTCTTCTGGAAATATTTAATAAAATGTATCTTTTTCCTATTACATGTACCATAAATTGTTAGCTTTTCCTTTTTGAAGTTACACATTTACATATACTAAGTATCATGATTGTATTTAATATCATGTATTTTTTTATGTATTGCAATTTGGTTTTATTTGTATTTTATTTCAGCTTGTTTTAGTGTTAGTTTAAAGGGTTCTGGTCAGTTTATAAAAGGTGTATTGTTTATGTTCTACAAATAAAAACAAATTCAACCATTTTATGAGTTTTAATTTTTCAACTCAAGTGCTAACCTATGTTCTGATCTGCTGAAAACAGGGGACACTCTAAATCACCTTCACCTTACACGATTTTTAAGGAGTCCATTCTAGGGCTTATACGATGTGAAGTGTTCATATTTTATTCTGATATTGTTTTCTAAAATGCATGACGTGAACATATACGCTGTAGATCTAGTTGTGTAGTTGTATTTGGGTCTTTCCTTATATCTCATAACAACTGATGTTACCATGGAGAATTCTAATTTATATTTCTTTTGTTTAATGTGAACGTAGATGACTTCATGAGGAGCTCTTTCCGTATATCCGAAATTTGAATGTCTGCCTTTAAATTATTGCGTAACAGACACACACACATAGCAATAATTCTTCTTTACGGTGTTTCTTCTAGACTGCTTTGGTCGTTATATTCTTTTGTAAAGGCAACACATTCTCTAAAAACATCAAAACAAACATCCATCTTGATAAGCTAACTTCAGCTGGTATCTTTAGATCTCAACCATCTGAAAATAAACCACAACATTGTGTTTTATATATCTGGTATGGTATGTGTTCGTTTTATGTATATATTTTCGTTTGTTATTTTGTTGTCAGTGTGTATCATGGTGTTTCGAGTTCTATATTACTGGATAATAACTGTTCATTTTCGTTATGTTTTTACTAGAATATACTTTAAAAATTTCTTTGACAGGACTACCTTTTTTTAAATTTGATAGCTTGTTCCATGTTTGCCTGATTTTTATACTTCGTTATGCTTGCATCAGACTATATAAATTATTATTTGTTATGGTGTATTTTTTGTTCTTGACATCTGTTGTAAGATCACTTGCCAGTAAATTTTATGTTTTTGACGATTTCGTACAATTAGTAAAATAGCATAGATGTAGAGGCGTTCTACATCTAGCAAGGAATTCCGCTCAAACTGGTGCTAAGGTTGTCTTGAACCTTTTCTGATGTTTTAGCACAGCTAATAGTCGAAGGACTGATCGCGATTTCAAAATGAAAAACTAAAATAAAATCGTTTTTCCATTGCATGGTTTTACCATGTATTTGTAGAGACTTTGCCTCATGTGCATTTACTCCATATCATTTAATTGTTTAATAACGTTCTACCTTTATGACCCTGAAATTCAACATTAAAGAATAATAAAACCAATTGGAATTCTACATAAAAAATGAAGGCATTTACATAACTTATCTCGTTTTTTTATTCTTTGATGGATGTTAAAAACAGACCACGCTTTAGTTAAACGAGCAATAGACAATATTTTTTTCAATTTGCAAAGTAATGAGCCCTTTCGGGAAGAATAATCACAAAAAATTATTAAAGTATACATTGACTAAAGTAATTTTAAATTGACGAGCATTTATTTCAGGGTACCGATTTCAGTGCGAGCATATATGCTCTCTTTCAGTCGGTCTGTGTGTTTTTAATCCTCAGTTATATTTGCTTAAAACGTATACGTAGCAACGGATAAGTAATATGCCGGTATCATATTTCTTGATTTTGATACTTTTTCACAAACTTTAAATTTTGGTAATGTACCTACCGTTATCCATAAAGTCTGTAAAGGTATTCACCGTCATTGATAATGTCTTCAAAGGTGTTAACAATCATCCATTTTATCTAAAAATATGTTATTCATGAATGAAAAGATTGGTTTTAGCCGTTTAATATTGTTCATTGCAAATCGTTTAAGGTGGTTCGGGTGTCTAAAACTGCGCATCCATCTTGCGCATGTGATGAAAATTGGAATTTACCATTAAGATATTGTAAAAATAATTTTGAATAGTTCATTGATAATAAAGAAAATGAAATAAGCAACATTTATGCTGCAAGTGTGCAAAATATATCACATTTTTTGAAAAACTCTAATTTTATTAAGGGGAGATAATTCTAAAGAAATAATAAGGGGAAAATCACATTTTTATGATTTTTTTCAAAAATATGATCGGTGACCCCATTTTTTAATTTCATACTTCCAAAGTTATTTCTTTAACACAGCTTATACTACATTTTCAAAAAAATCTATCGTTTTATTCATATAAAAAAATATAAAATAGTATTTTCTCCCTATATAGACTATATCAAAAAGCTAGAAATCTTGCTATTTTCGGAAGCTTATCCTGGAAAAACGAGTACGATGACCTATTGATTTTTTACTAAAATTTTAAAATGCATGTAATAAGCTTTCATTCACAGAAAAATAAGAAAAATCTATCGTTTTGTTTTTAGTCACCCGAACTACCTTAATATATTTCATCACAAATAAAGGCAATGATTTATGATTATAAAGATGCTTTGTCAAAATATCAGCCTTTAGCCATTATTCGTAGTCCAAATATATTTATGGAAAAACAGATCGAAATAAAATAAAAAGTTAGGACACCATATTTTATGATTTGAAAGAATACAAATAACAAATAGATCTTAAAAGAAGAAAGGGAGCTTTATACAGTGAGATGCTTCTTAATTCTGAACAAAATAAAACTTAGATGTGGTATTTTTTTCAAAATAAAATCGGTTCTCGGGCCACATCCTTAAGCTGCTTTTATAAATTAAATATTCAAAAACTCTTGCTTAGATTAACGATCAAAAGAAAAACTGTTAAGTTGCTTGAATGAGATTTCCTGTAAACAATCTCTTGCATGTATGAAATTCTTAATAACAATATACCGAAGTTACTGTAGAAACACTCTTCCGCCTGTATAAATTAACTAGAAAAAACATTTTCCTTGTATAATTATATTACAAGAATCCTGTAACATAGTTAATACATTAGTATACATTTATAAGTCAATATCACAGAATTTATACATACAATAAATGGTCAATTTATAGGTAAAAATGTTATTGCCTTTGCAAGTGATACTGAATACTTTAAATGCATTCAAGAATAAACTTCCCATAAAATATTACAATGAATGTTATGCCAAGTCTAGTAACCACAAATTCCATAATTTTAAAAATAAGATAAGAGAATCAACATATTAACAAAAATACATTTACTTAATGTATAAAGTAGATTAGTATGCAAACTAACACCTCATAGTTTAAGCCTTTTGATATTTTAATTGACATGATGTGTATCATTTAAACCAATACATAACAATGAATGTTTATCTTTCTCCAAATTTAAAAAAAAAAACTTGAGACGATGTGAATTTCAGACATTTGAACTTAAGTAATATGTGACATAAAAGATAAAATTTCAGGTAGGAAATAGTTTATATAATATATATTCCAGATTACATATTAATTCATAGAATACATAATAAATAAATTTATCAGAAGTATACTGTAATATTTTATATTCATTAATCGTTGTCGCTTTTGAAATTGATAATTGCTCTTTAAGATATAAATTAACGTTGTAAATATAAAATTGCATTCAATAAATTTAAAAAATAATAATTGTCTTTTATTCGATATCTTTATTTACCAAAAAAAAAGAATATCTAATTACCTGACTGATGTTTATTTTCTTCTGAACTGGTTGATGTGGACCTAACAGGTGAAGAACTTGAAAGACTACCTTTAGATGAAAGTAACACAGAAGAAGTAAAAGAAAAAGAGAGAGAAGTTGCTGAAGCTGTAGATGTAAAATCAGTAGTAGATATAGAATCAGTAAATATAGAATCAGAAGATGTAGAATTGCTTGTAGATGTAGAATCAGTTGTAAATGTATAGTCAGTTGTAGATGTAGAATCAGTAGTAGATGTATAGTCAGTTGTAGATGTAGAATCAGCTGAAGTTGTGTATTCAGTATTAGATGTTGAATCAGTAGTAGATGTATAGTCAGTTGTAGATGTATAGTCAGTTGTAGATGTAGAATCAGTAGTAGATGTAGAATCGGTAGATGTAGAATCAGTAGTAGATGTAGAATCGGTAGATGTAGAATCAGTAGTAGATGTAGAATCGGTAGATGTAGAATCAGGTGTAGATGTATAGTCTGTTGTAGATGTGGAATCTGTAGATTTATAACTTGTCGAACTGCTTGAACTTATGTCTGTGGGAGAAGTGGCATATTCCGTTGTTGAAGTTGAGTCAGTTGTTGGGATTGATGACGAAGTATTGGTACCTGTTGTAAAAGAGAAGGAAATGCTCTTAAGATAAAATCATTTATCCTTGGTTAACATATAGCAACCTTACGTTTTATTTATTTTTTATCTCATCAGTATTGTTATTCTTATTGATACCACTTTAATATTTAATTTTTAAGATATAATGATAAAATAAGGGTTTCATGATAATAAATGAATCATACTTCCTTTCTTTTTACTAGAAATCACACTTCATAATGACGAACAACCCAAGTTAGTTATTGAATACCAACAACAGATAAAGCTTGTATGCTCTGTCTTAAAAAACAATATATAACAGAATTGTTCTTCTTAGACGAACAATGAAATACCGTAATTTGTATCATCAGAGCATCATTTTCAGTTAAATCATCCACATTTATTTCCAAACATAATGTTATCTATATTTCTTACTAATACATACTGTTTATTAGAACATGCTGTGGTTTAACGGATCCACTGCTATATCCACCTACTAAGGAGGAAAAACTTGAATGTTACCGAACAGATACGGGAATTAATATAAGAAAGATAACAGGAAACACCTACAATGGCCGTAAACCACAATTACATGCCACAATCCACCAGGGAACCGCACGAGAAAAACAATAAAATGACAAAAGACAAACATGGACAACGATAGGAACTCGGGATAGCCGGACTTGGTACCGGCACTAGTAAGAGCTAGCGGTAGGGTTAAACCGGTTTATGGGTACCCAAACCTCCCCTTTCTCTATCCCGTTTCCCTATAGTATAATAAAACATACAAATAAAACCCAATACAGGTAGACTACTAACTCCAAGACCACAATCTTGAGAAGGAGAGAAAAAGACAAAACGTAATTTAGAAAGATGGGTCGAGGAGTGCTCGCCGCTAAACTGCCGGCTAGCTCAAGGAGCCTAGTCTGCTGGTTAAACACTGTCGCACTACGGAATAAAGATCACACTCAAAACTCCTCGAAGGGTTTGGTAAAGAATTATCATAGATTTCAGTAGACATCGGCAGTATCAGTGAGAGGCCAGTATACCTGTAATATCTTCAGGTCATTGGATCCCAAAGCCAATTTAACGGAATCCTGAAGAATATCCTGTCAATATCCCCTATTACGTAAACAATGTAAGTTACGTCCCAGTTTTTCTGGATTTTTATCAGTTTTTGACATTTTTTAACAACATTTCCATAAAATCGAGGGTGACAAATGCCCTTAGTAATAAGCTGTTTGCGAGTCGCACCATATTTAGAAATCAAATCTTCATATCTTCTTTAAAACTTCTTAAAGGTGTTAATCAATTTATGAAATCTGTAACCTTGTTGTAAAAGTTTGGATGTGATAGTAAGGTTACGCTCATTAAAGTCGTCAAGAGTAGAACAGACGCGTGCGAATCGTACTAGTTGTGATATATACACCCCGTATGATGGAGTTCAAGGAACGTCGCCATCAAGAAAAGGGAAATTAGTAATTGTGAAATCAAAATCATCCCTTTTATCATAAATTTTAGTTTTAATTTTGCCAGAGTCAATGATGATAGTAAGATCAAGAAATGGGCAGTATTTAGAATCATCGTTTGCTTTATTAAGTTTCAGTTCTTGCGGGTATATGAGGTGACATAGTATAAAAACTGGGGATTGTCAATAGTAAGAATATCGTCGATGTACCTGCTGTTATCGTTGAAAATTGAAATAAGTTTATCACTGTTTTGTACGGTTCCATTCTGTAGTTTTTTTTCATAAAGTCCCGTTCGTAACAGAACAGAAAAAGATCTGCAACGAGAGGTGCACAGTTTGTACCCATGGGAATTCCAATGACCTGTCGATAAAAAGTTCATAATTTGAACAATTGAAGCAGAAACGTGTTCGCAAAATTTTGTCGATTTCAAGATTCAAACCTATTTTTGAAGTATATTTGGTTGGTCTCTGTTATAGTGTAGTGCCAAATGTTTCCCTTTCTTACATTTTACGGTTGACGAACTGTTTCTATTTACCTTTTTTGAAACGTCGTTTTATAAAAAAAATGCTCTAAATTTTATTTCTCGTCCATATCCACCATATAACAAAGAAAGGATATAGAGTAAATGCACATGAGACAAAATCCCCCGAACGAATACTAACCAAGTAGTGGAACAAAGCTTTAAAAGTACCGATACCAAAACCTTTAAACCCAATACATGTTAATATCAAAACCTTTAAAACCAATACATGTTAATACCAAAACCTTTAAAACCAATACATGTTAATACCAAAACCTTTCAGTACAAAAACCAAAAAAAAAACAACGTATAAGAGGTTTCTTCCTGTAAATTTGAAATAACGTTATCATCAGTAAATTCGATATCGTCATCATTTTCAACAAGCGACACTCTTTACCATCTATGTCTGAATTATGAAGTTGAATTATCTTCATGTCAAAAATATAAATAAACAATTGATTTAAAAAAAAAAAGAAATCGGCGGTGCTACTCCTTGTCAAGCTCATTCCAATAATAAGGACAGATATCAATTAAAAAAATGTGTGCTGCTGCACAGAATGGACATTGAATTCTGCGGAAAATCTACATAAAGGAAATTAATCATTCTGTTTTCGAAATAAGATTGGATGTTTTTGTGGTTTTAGAATCCCTAACATTAGTCAATCTGTCGCTCGCTGCAGTGTAGAAGTCGTAAATGTGTGCTGCTGCACAGAATGGACACTGAATTCTGCGTAAAATCTACATAAAGGAAATTGATTATTCTGCTTTCGAAATAAGAGGGATGTTTTTGTGGTTTTAGAATCCCTAACATTAGTCAATCTGTCACAGTGTAGAAGTCGTAAAAGACAAATGGCATAATTGAAATATTTCAATACTCTCTGAAATGGAAATGTTTTGAAAGAATTCATGGGAGAAATTAAGTCATGAGACGTTATCTACAAATTGTATCATGGGTCAAATGGTCACCGGGAAATAGAACGCCTCTTCTAATAGAACGAGATATTTGAAATAAATTTCAAAATGAATACCTGAGCAACAACAAAAAAATCATAAATCCAGAATACATGGCAATATGAGGATTACATACAGACAGAACGTAAATGACCAAGACGAAACAAATAGAACTTAAAACAAACACAACAAAAAAGCATTAACAATGTGATCCCCTATACAGAAGTGTCATCAGTTTTTCCAGAGGGGAAGGTATGACCAGCTCCTTATGTGATACCCGTCACCAACTAGTAAAATGTATGGTGTTGAAAGATTTGTTTGGTGGCTTATTGGTTAATGTCATTTTCTAACCCTTAGACAAAACCAGTTGAAATTCATGGTATGTGTTACTTCTCTTACCCTCATACAGTAACAATGTAAAAGTTTGATAAACATATATTGAACTCTTCAGTATTAACAATGTGAAATCCAAATGAAAAACGGAAGTGTCATCAGGTGCTCCGTAAGGGAAAGCATGACTTTTTGGTATGTGTCAATCTAGTAATAACTCGGGATCTAATGAAAGATGTCCTTCTTCGTTTGTGATATAGACACATTGTAAATGTCCGTCAAATCGCGATGACGACCATAGTGAGCGACAATAGTAAACGGTGATTGGGTGAATCCTGGCAAAGTAACTTTTGAGACAGTAATTTTGCCATGTTGGCTAAATCGACGTACAGGGCTCAGAAAAATTCAATATAAGGGTCTATGGTAGGAACCCAACGAGGTTAGAATTAGAGACATGAATATCGAGATTGCCTTCCCAAAGATGGATTTGTCTGTTCTTCGAATGTAAAGATATTACAGACAGATTACACTGCCTCCTGCCGTCTCTGTGCGAGAACAAAGGGATATCAAAATAGAGTGAAATTTATTTTGACGCGTAATGGGAGACTTAAGTATATTAATTAATCGAGATCTGTACAAGCATTCGGTGGTGAAGTGAATAGCGTGCAAGACTCTCAACCCTTACAACCTTGACAAAAGGGGTTCGAACCCCACTGGAGCCAACAAAAATTTATATTAAAAGGCTTAGACCTAGCCTTTGGATTTTGATTGATAAAAAGATATTATATATATATATAT